>ML797645.1:127306-139173 GCA_009831015.1 Picea engelmannii
CTTTAAAGATAGGTAGACCTTTGACCATGGAGTTTTTCTGAAGAAGACTTAGACTCTGAAATGGTAGATGTCCAAATCTTGTATGCCAAACCATTGTTTCATTTAGGGTAGATGCACTTTGTGCATATGGTTGACTCAGATTTACAGTTCTAAGGGTAAGGGGAAACATCCTATTTGGTGTCATATGGATTTCATAAACTAATTTTATGCTGAGGTATTTGTCATATATTTTGCAAGATGCTCCCTCAAAAAGTACCTTATAGCCATCTTCAATGAGCTGTCCTACACTTAACAAGTTATGTTTAAGATCTGGAACATGATAGACATTGTTTATGTCTTTCTTTACATTCTGTTTAGTAAGAATAGGAACAGTTTATTTCCCTTGAACTTTGACTAAGTAATCATTTCCAAGTGTAATATCAGATGAAATTGAAGAATCAATGCATAAAAGTAATTCTTTGTTACCTGTCATGTGATTGCTGCATCCACTGTCCAGCAACCAGAGATCTTTGGGTTGTTGTTCAGTCTTGTGGCATGAGAGAAACATACCTCCTGAGTTTTCTCTCGTGTGATTTGACACATGTGCTCTGCCTGAGAGCTGATCTGCTTGCTTCTTCCTGCATTCAGATTCATAGTGCCCATACTTTTTGCAGTAATAGCATTGTATTCTTGATTTCTCATTTGATCTTCTCCCTCTGCCTCTTTGAGGCTGGAAATTTTGATGTTGATTTTGTTGCTATTGTCTTTGACCTTGGAAATTTTGATTCATATATTGTTGTCTGTTACCTCTATTGGAGTGAGGATTACATTGATTGCTCCCTCTTCCTTGGTGACCTCTTCTTCTTCCTCTGCCTTTCCCTCCGCTGAAGGAGAATTGAGTTTTGAAAGCATTTGAGATTGACTCATCTGTGAGATGCAGTCTAGTCTCATGTGTCACCAGAGAACCAATTAATTCATCTGTTGAAAATCTTGACAGATCCTTGGATTCAAGGATTGTTGTTACGACCATTTCGAATTTATTTGGTAAACTTTTGAGAATTTTCTCAACAATGCGTTGATCAGTGATGGTTTCACCAATCAATCTGATCTGGTTCATGATTCCCATGACTCTGGTCATGAACTGATCCACAGTTTCGAACTCTATCATCCTTAGAGTCTCGAATTGTGTCCTCAAGGTCTGCAGTTTAACTGTTTTGACCCTCTCATTTCCTTGGTAGGAAGATTTAAGGATGTCCCAAGCCTGTTTGGAAGTACCAGTGCCTGTGATTTTTGAAAAAATCGAGTCATCCACAGAATTCTGAATCCAGAATTTCTCTTTATTTTCTTTGGTCCTCAGTATTGCCTGAGCAATTTGCTGTGGATTTGTCATGGCAGACAGGGCTGCGGGATCTGGTTCCACATATCCAAGATCCACTAGTTCCCAACACTCTTGTTCTTGCAAGAACGACCTCATTCGAAGAGACCAAAACTCGTAATTCTTTCCCAGAAGAATCAGACCCTGATTTGGTCCTAAATTGCTAGACGACGCCATACAAAAAATTGCAGAAAAAATAGAAGGAAATTTTGTATTTACCTCCGATTGTCGAAACGTCGATTTGTCGATGGCCGAAAAGAGCTTATCGGCCTTGAATTGGCCTTTGTCGCGGTGCAATGTGACCACACGCTTTAATGTTAAGGCGCTACGGGCTTTTCCGACTCTTTGTATTTCAAATCGCCGAAATGCAAAAAATTTCCTTTGGACAATTCAACGGTCCAGATCTTGTGTGATCTGACGGTCCAGATCTTATCGGGATATCGCGAATCGGGACTTCGTGAACCCTGATGACAAGTTCTTTTGACTCCTTGATTCCCCGATCTCCGATTTACCGATGGCGCTATGCTTTCGGGACTTTTCCCGATTGCTTCGATCTGCGCCATGCGTCCTCCTATGATGGACGGTCCTGATCCCTTCTCACGATATCGAGACTTCAAGTGCACCGGACGTCTCGTCATTAGGATCCGCGATTTTCCGAATCCTGTAATGCCGATAGACTTGATTCCTTCCACGCATCCCAACAGATGGACGGTCCGCGTTGTTTCGCGATTTCGCGACTTGCGACGCCAAAGTTTCTGTCAACTTGAAAACCTCGGTTGCCGAAACACCGACGGTTTCCTTGATGTCCTCCACATGTCCAAAAAAATGGATGGCTGCGATCTTATCTCTATTTCGGGAATCGCGATTTCGCGAATTTCAAACTCGTGTTGCGACGGTCTTTCAAAATCGCGAACACCGATATGTCGATTTGACGACACTTGGATCTGCTGCCACCTGTCCTCTAAGATTGATGGCTGTGATCTTATCGTGATATCGTGATATCCCGAACTCCAAAATGTCGATTAGAGTGTTGGCCTGGATCTGCTGCCACCTGTCCTCTGAGATGGACGACCCACAGGTCCTCTCGGGATTTCGCGATATCGCATATCGGAGTTTTTGGAGTGCAATCACCTTTGTGCGTCCAACTCTCGGTTACCGATTTTGCGATGGAATAGGATCTCACCAAGTGTCTCTTGATGGACGGTTCAGATTATGACAGGATTTCGCGACTTCACAAGTCGAGATTTCTCCTATGCACTGCGGAGGACTAAACCTCGTGCACCTTCTCGCTGATCCAACGACTGTCGGTCCTTTGCACAAGATCTGACGGCTTAAATCTAGCTGTTGTTGGTCCTTTGTGCAAGATCTGATGGTTTAAATTCTTTTTCCTTTTCAGCACTCTCCTCATCCCTTCTGAACGGGTTTCCCGCTCTGGATTCGTTCGCAGGACGAATCTTACGGCCTTAATGGCTGTTCTTTGCACCTGAGACGCGTTCTTTACTCCTGTGGAAGAAAGATTCGTGAATCTTTCAAAGATTTGAAAGAATTTCACGAGTTCTTCGATCTCTGCTACAATCTTTGACAGATTTGAGCGATTTCCAAAAATCTTTAAACGATTGTGCCTTCTGCAACAATCTTTAACAATTTTGAATGAATTCTTCGAGTTCTTTACACGTTCTTCCATTTTGCAACTCTTGTTCATCAATCTTTGACGATTCTTAAAAAAAATGTGCAAGAATCTTTAAATTTCCATCTTTCTCAGTCTCTGCTTCCTCGTTCTTTTGAGCGTAGTATGCTTTGCAACCTCGCGTGAGCTTCTTGCGATGATCTTTAGAGAGTATGGCAGACAACTCTCCAGGCCTTGTGAAAAGTTTGTGTCACGTGCTCTCAAGATCCGTGAAGCTCTGCACTGTGAGGATCGAGTTTCTCTCTGGACTGTGTGAAGAGGCTTACTGCTGAAGCTCTGATACCATGATAAACTGTGAAGCAAAGAGAAATGCAGAGAGAAAAGAATAGAACAGTATATTGGAATGTATGAAGAAGAGATTGTTAGATTGTTAGCTAAATAGGCTCAAGTAAGACAAAAATAGAAAGTACAGTTGTTCAGTACAGTTGGCAGTGTACTGTCAGACTGTTGAGGTTACATTATGTTTAACAGAATGGAGGAGCTAGGAGTGAAGGTGCTGCGGTTGGTGAATAAGAGCGATGTTGTTCCCAAAGTTCGTGGACTTGTTTTCAATGAAAGTTCATGTGGATGGCTGAGTAAACTGTTCGATTGGCTTCCTTGGACATATTTTCACGTGGGTGTGAAAATTGTTTTGGACAACAACGACATCTGTAATCTTGATCCTGCCTATGCCCACAGTTTAAAGGTTTATCTTCAACTGATTGACGACTATGTGGGAGAGGGTAGACCTTTCAAATCCTCAGGGCGAAGAGAGTCTGCATCGGTTGCAATGACTTATTGATTGGAGACCTTGGCATTCCCCTTATTGGTGGTAGTACCAGTACTAGTACCAACACCAGCAGCAAGTTCAAATTAATAAATCTGGACAAGGACAAGAATTAGTAATAGGACCGATTGAATCACCTGAAATGTGTAAGCTACTAAGATGACTGACTGAATCAGATCTTTTGTCTATTATTTTATTTTAATTTTATGTACTTTATTATCACAATGGCCAATCAAGTGATCATGACGAAAAAATAGGGTAAATCAGAATCAAACGCCTTTTGTAAGAGACCTAATTTCTTATATAGTAGACTTGTTAATAATTTCGATTGCATAATACACTTAGACTTGTTAAGTATATCGATGTTGATTCATTATTCACTTGCAATGGCCTAAAACGTAAAGGTGCAGGGCATAAAATGTAAAGGTGTATCTTAACTAAAAATGTAAAGGTGTATTTTAACTAAAAGCTTATACCTATTGAAGATGGGTATAATTAATGATCTTTTAATTCTAAAAACTAATTGTATGGCTTGCAATTGAAAATGATAGTATTATTTTAGTAGTCCTCTTAAATCAAAGAATGAGATTTCATGTTCATAATTTTTTTGCATTTTTTAATGCTTATCTTTCCTTGTTTACTTTTTCACATTTACTTAATATGATTAATATTTTAATGCCATTACTAGTGATTTCCAAAATTACCTAATTAACAAAAATTAATATGTATACAACACCTCATTGTCGTATTTTGTTGCTTCAATAAATCTTTAGACATTCATCTATCATAATCATGGGGTTGTGCTAGTATAAATTCATCTCATTACATTAAAATACTATAATCATAACATTAAAATACTATCATCATAGCATTGTAGAGTAAAAAGTAAAATCGTAGCATTATACTTCAACTTTCTAGACAATTTTGGTCCCTTTGAGTTCTCTAATCTTTATTTTAATTATAAGAGTTTAAAATGAGGAACATAAAGTCAACCCCTAAGATTACCCAATAACGGAATAGCTGAAAGGCAGCTAGTCCCTGCCTATATTTTATCAGCATAAGCATCAGCGTTATAAATTGCCCCTAAGATTACCCAACAACGAAATAACTGCAAGGTAGCTAGTCCCTGCCTATATTTTATCAACATAAGCATCAACTTTATAAATTGTTATATTAAAGAATCAATATTGGATATTGGATATGGTTATTGATAATATGGTTATAAATTATTAGTTGTATATGACCTTGTTCATTTAATAACTATCTTAAAAATAGTTACTCAATCAATTTTAATTGTAATGAAAGAAGATAATATATTTATTTTTATTTTTCTTTATAATAAAATGTTTTAATTATTATTAAATAAATGTAATTTGAGTAATTTATATAATAAAGAGTATTACAATGTTTAATAGACATAATTATCTTGTCCCCGAGGTGTAGGACAGTCGGTGACGGAGTGTGTTGTTAAGCCACTCCGTGATGCTAAAGTCACGGTTCGAAACCTGCGGGGACAAAAAATCCAACCATCTTAAGGGTTGGTGTGACTCAGGCCGGGTGCGATCCCCTGGTGATTTTGACGGCTTAGATGCCCTTGAGTCACGGTTTCTCAAGCCACAGGTTAATTGCGTAGCCAACAGGTCCCGCACAAATTAACAAAAAAAAATAAAAAAAAATAGACATAATTATCTTTAAAATTAATTTTCATTTATTATTAAAGAAAATTGATTTATGTGACAAATTAACTAGACAAACGATTCATCTGAAATTATTTTTTTTGGAGGTAAGAACGTCTTTGCTCATACACAAATACTCGTTGTTATGTGAACAAGTGTATATTCTTCTTTGTAGATCGTTAAACAAATTCTAAGAATGAAATCTTTTGCATCTTCAAATTAGGAAAGCAAAGTAAAGTAATATTAATAATGTTTTTATTATATTTTGAAAGAAATATGGTTATTAAAACAAATTTTGATGAAAGAATGGAATGACTGCAATTTGATAAGATGCTTACAGCCAACAACGGATAATACTTATGTGTATAGAATCAAACAAACATATTGATGCTGAATTTGGTGGATTGTTTGTAAGGGTAGTCTTTTATATTTATATTAAAAATGCATGACTACCTCCAAAACGATGATTTTGGTGGATTGTTTGTTCTGGTCATTTTTTATATTTATATTAAAAATGTATAAAAAATATTAGTTACATTAAATAGTATTTATTTATTTTTAATGGATTGCAATTATTTTAAATAACATTAACTTTTTATTTCAAAATAATAAAAATAGGCAAACATACATTAATATGAAAAAAAAAACTTTACTTTAAAGTATGATTATAATTAACAATTTTATATAACATATAATTATAATTAATAATGAATCAGTAAAAAAAAAAAATCTCTTCGACATTCATATGTTAAGCTTTTTCCAGAGAAACCACTTAAATTGATTTAAAAAATAACAAGTCTTGAAAACATAATATAATATCTACATAAGCATGCTTATGCATTCATAGAGTGCACTTAACGCATCTTACACATGCAACCATACAGTTGTCTGTGATCCATTTGTCAATTACAATTACCATCTTGAAAAGTGGATTTGCAAAAGTGAGAGGCTCTCAACGTCTCATCCTATTTCATTTGCAACCCCTTCTCAAAACTTTTGGAATGTGACAACCAATTCACGGTATTTTTCAACAAGAAAGTATTCTTGGGTTTTAGTTAAAACTAATTAGCAGGAATAGGGGTAGTATTCAATGTATTCAGTTTTATGTAATTGAAGGAGGAGTTGTATAAATGTGATTCCTTAGAGGCATTTGAGAGCAAGGGGGCTTCAAGACCTCTCCCAGGCTTCATGGTTGCCCAAGGCTGGATGTAATCTCTTGGTTTCTGATAATAGAATGATGTTGCCATTGTCCCGTGGATGTTTCCCTCACCCTGAGGGTTTTACCACATAAATAGCTTGTCTCCTGTGTGACTGTTTTCTATGCATGTTTGTGCTGTAAATTGATTTTTTGTGGGTTCTAGAAGACAACAAGTGGTATCAGAGATTCGAGGTGAGAGATTTATCTCCCGGAGGTGAGATATTTCTCTGTCGATGTGTAAAGTTGCAGAATGAGATTTCTATGCGGTAGTTTCAAAGAGGCGGATCTAGATCGAGAGTTTTTCCTCGGTGTGTGGAGGACGTCATGGTTCATGTCTGAGAATCGGTCAGTGAAAACTCAACTGTCAATTATGAGCCGATTAGAAGAGGCATACTGTGGCATCATTGTTTAATAATATATGCACATTCTATACCACGATAAGTGTAATTGGCTAAAGTAAAAGATTGAGACAGTGGATCCACAAAGCGTGGATGAGTCATGGGATAATTTTTTCCACAATTTTTGTTGGGTTGGCATCAATGTCCCTGGGCATCTCCTGGCAGACAATCTGGGAGATTTGGAGGTTGATTTGATGTCTGATCTGATGGAGTTTCTCCTGGCTATGGATATGCAGGTAGTGATGTTGTCGATGGTAGAAAAATTGACAGTGGTTACATGCAATCAAGTAGTGGTTATGGGCCTCCTTTTGGTGGAGCTAGTGCAGGAAGTTATGCAGAAGGATACGGGGATGCACATGTATATTTATTTCTACAAATTACTATGAAAGACATGACTATCAGTCGTGCAAGAGTTTTTGGGTTTGTGGTCTTTGGAGACCCTTCTATTGCAGATCGAATTATTCAGGAGAAACACACTATTGACGACAGAACCAAGAAGTTATGGATAGAGCGAGCCACAGAGGCGACATGGAGGCTACTCATGAAGTGGAAGGCCACGGAGGGACACACTAGTGCCCTGCGTGTGGGTACGTTTGAGATCTGTGGTGGATTGTTCATCGATGTCCTGCCAATCTACAAAGAAAATCATGGATATGTAACTGGATCTTGATATCTGTTGTTCAAATTATTGCATCTCCATCAGATCTGAGGCTAGATTGTTCTTGTTTGGAAGGATGCACAAGAGGACAAGAGGAGTCCTGATCTATGCATTGGAGAGAAGGCTTTGTGAAGTCTGTGTGAAGGAGAATCTATTTGAAATAGAACCATTGTTGTAGTGGCAGACATGATCAAGGCAAATCTCAGCACAAAGGCGAGATGGATTGGATACAATGGATGGATAGATCCAGGTAAATTGAAGGTCAAGCATTGATTAAGGTTGCGATATCGAGGCCTGTTGTAGCCATTGAGGATGCATGGATTATTTGGGTATGCCCAGTGCCTACAACGAGTTTGTTTCTTGAAAAGCGATATGTATAGGAAAATTATAATAGTGCTGGTATCGATGGGATTTCAGGAATTATATAATGCAAGTGCCTTGGGAATTATATAATGCGCCTTGGCCATATTTATTCCATTAAATCTCTCTATTCATTTTCACTTGTATTTGAAGGTCAATTTTATTTATTCCATATGTAGAACCCACACCATTTAATAAGAGGGTTCGATTCTGATAAAGACGTGAGATTTGCATTGATTTCGGTTCAAAAACTAAGTTAGTCCAATGCAATTTGATAGTGTTGCGAGGTTCATTGGGTTTTCATAATCTAGTGGAGAATGGATAGATTAAGTATCGATCCAGCATGGAGGAGCAAGAAGATTCAGAATGAAGATTGGACACTAAATGTGTCAGTGCTGCAAGATTTATTCGAGTCTGTTGTTGCACCCTTATCGTTTGGGTGCATTTATTCGCTAATCAAAGTGTCCGGATGGTAAATGGAAATGGAGCGATGGTAAAGTCATTGTGATTTATTTATTTATTTTGGAGTTGTAAGCAATTACATGTAATTGGGCATATGGCTATAAGACCTGAATAGGCATGCGTACCCCTTGTATTTCGTCGGTAAAGTATAGACATAGGCTTAGGTGATAGGGGGTTGGTTTCATGTCGGTCCATGATATTGCATGCAACAAAGCTTGTTCAAAGGCTTGGGGAACTCTACGGAAATCGACCTGGAGGTGAGCGCTGAACACTTTCTTGGCCGACTTGGCTGGATTTGGTCAAGGGGATGTTCGTGTTAAGGTGGAGCATAGAGACTCCATTGAAAGTTACCTTGAGCTGGTGACAAGTTCACTTGGATGGCTTCGTCTGTTTTTTGGTGAAGGTCTCAAATATAGAGTTCGAGGTGGAGCACTGAAGGTGCTCAAGATCCTGACATGAGAGTTGTTTGCAAATCTCAAGTAATTATTGTATGGTCTGAAACTCGAGCAGACAAGTTTGTACAAGATGTTGAATCCTTCATGGTGAGCCAAGTTTTACAAGAAGTGACTATAACCATTGCGTTTATGGTACTCAATATATTGGTTTTTAGATTGTTGACAGTATGCTTATAGCAAGTAGTAGCATGGCTAAGATCAATAGGTTGGCTCAATTGACTTGGACACTAGAGATGAAGGATCTGGGAGTAGAAAAACAATCTTGAGCATAGAAATTCATAGAGACGAGATTGATGGTAAGGTTTGGGTTATCACAACTTGAGTACATGGTAACGATACTCAATAAATTCGTTATGAATGATGTGAAACTAAAATATTTTTTGTCTTTCCATTATAATCTTTCTTTAGGTTTGTGTCCAAGTGATGAAAAAGAAAAGGGTTATATGTCTCATGTATAGTGTGCTAGTAGAAATATTAATGATTGCGATGAAAGGATGAGATATTTCACGTGTAGTTGGTGTTTTCAGTGGTAACATGACAAATCTAGGTGGAGCAATGAAATGGTGCTTCAGTTCTGAAAGCACCTATCTCCAGCCTGCAAGAAGGTGATGAATGGACAATGGCATGACATCAATTTAATTATTGTCAAGGTGGAGATTGTTGGAATGTGACAACAATTCATGGTTGTTTTCAACAAGAAAGAATTCTTGGGTTTAGTTAAAATTAATTAGCAAGAATAGGGGCAGCATTCAATGTATTCAATTTATGTAATTAAAGGAGGAGTTGTATAAATGTGAATGCCTTAGAGGCATTTGAGAGAAAGGGGGCTTCAAGCCCTCTCTTGGGATGCCCAGTTGCCTAAGGATGGATGTAATCTCCTTGTTCCTGATAATAGAATGATGTTGCCATTGTCCGGTGGATGTTTCCCTCACCCTGAGAGTTTTACCACGTATTTTATGTGGGTTCTAGAATACAACAAAAACCAGTTATAATTACGTTTCTTCTTGTGCTTGAAGGTGAAAATACTTTAGTGAGACAATGGTCAAAGCTACTTATAATTTCTAGGGACAATATTTGCTCTCCGTCTCAATGGTTGAAAGCTTGAAATGTGGATTTGCAAAGGGAGAGGTTGTTAGCCTCTTGTCTGCATACAAACGCTCTTTGTAGTTCATTTGCACCCCCCTTATCAAAACCATTTATAATTATGTTTCTTTGTTTGCTTAAAGTTGCGAATACTTTTGTGAGACAATGGTTGAAGCTTCTGTGTAGGGACTATTTTCTCTACGTGGCACAGATTTCATTTGATACAAACTGCAGTAAGAGATGTCATTTTTCTCTCTCATAATAAATACTAGATTGTCGTCTTGAGAATTTTTAGATCATTGGTCGAACTAATGTAACTAGAAGGAAGTTGAAGTTATTGATAAATTGTCGCTTCAGCTAATAGTCCATCTACATTGGAAAAAGTAAAGATGAGAGATTCTGTCAGTCTAGAGGTAGATTCATTCTATGTAACAAGAAGCATGCCTTCTTTGGTACTTTTAAGTTGACCATTAACATTGGTTTTTCATAAAAATTCCTAGATTCATTTGTAGATAATGAAGAAAAAGAAGTAGAATGCCAGAGTCCCAAGTCTGAGGAGAAAAATATACCTCTGTGCTCTGTTGTTCTCGTGCACCACTCAAACCCAAATCGAATCTGATAAAGAGAAAGTTACTTGCAATTCTTGTTGAAGAATTTTACATTCTCTTTGATTCTGATCTATACTATTTGATTGGTTTAGATATTACAAAGCTCAGTCACCCGCGTATGAAGAGAAAATTCCTCCCAGAATGTCTAAGAACTATGTGAATTAGGATTTGAATCGAGAGTTTAATTGATAATAGGCTCCATTTGCAACCATGGTTGAATAAAACGGAAAATTGATACACAAATTTAATAGTGCATGTTTAGTAAGGTCTCGATGATCGAAATCGTGATGCATTTGTTCTTTCTGATGATCATGATCCTGATTCATATCTTTGTTGTTGAGGTACATAACTAGCTTTCTGATAGAGATCCATAGCTAGAAGCACCAAAGTAAGAATACATATAAGAATACATAAGTGGAGTAATTCCATACCCAGTAGTAGCATTTCCTGGTCCAGTTAAAATTGCATGAGCAATTCAAAATGTAGGATGAGCAGATCGTATATAGCCACCACCACCCTTAGCACCCCTTCTAGGTTTAGCTCTTGTTCGAGAGCCTTTCCAGATTGAGACCCAACTTATGATGCGTATGAGCCAGTCCCTTATTATCAAGACCTGACAGTAGATCCATAACCAATAGTCGGTCAAGAATATGTTCATTTCGAGAGCCAGGCCCACTCAACATTAACTAATGCAAGCAACTGGACTAGATCAACCCTCTAAAGAATCTTTGGACTTGGTAAGGTACACAATTTTTCCTCTCCAGAATCTTTGGACTTGGTAAGGTACACAAATTTTCCTCTCCAACAACCTCTTGGAATGCTAGGTGATCAAGTGAAAGAATCAGTCCAAGGATTTCACAGGCTAAGCCCGAGCCCATGCTTCCACGAATGCTTCAACCAGGTAAGTTGTTGGATATTTCACTTCAATAATAATGTTAATAACCCAAATTCCCATATTTTTTTTTTGTTAATTGTCGCCCTTGAAATATTCCATAGCATCGATACAAGTAATGTATTTGGTGTGGAAGTAAGATTAATCATTTGATTCTGTCAATATAGAAGGATTTATAAAGAGCAACTTTGTAAATTTGTAAACTGAATTTTCCTCCATGAACTTGCATTGTTTATGAGTTATGCAACATTATTAGAGGAAAATATACAT
>ML797645.1:140366-165386 GCA_009831015.1 Picea engelmannii
CATTTCAGCCAAAAACAGAAAATTAGTCTTTTACTTATAGTTTTTGCTTCTTCTTATTCTTCCCTAAGTTGTCTTTTGTTTTACTTCTCTCCTTTAATTTCCTCCTCTTCCTCAGATTTATTACCCTCACCAAAAAGATTGAGTCTCATAATATTACCTTCACTTCTTTGATCCTTAAAAAGGATAATACAACTACTTTTGAAAAGTTTTAGTTGATATCCTTATGCAACTGCATCTACAAAATCATTTCAAAGGTCATAGCACAAAGACTGAAAAAAGGTCATTTGAAAACAAATTTTAGGTGAGAAAATTGAGATTTTGGAAGGGTAACAAATCAGTGAGGCCATGGGATGGAAAATCTAAGTGTACACTTGATCGAGGCTTTACTTGAGAGTCCTCCTTATTTATTTAGTTTTTTTATCATAAATTTATTATATGGGTGATGTGGTGAATTACCTTTACATCCTTTGTTTTCGTAATCAATGGGGAAACATCCACTTTCTTCACACTAGGTAGGGATTTCGAATAAGTATCCTCCCTATAGCCTCTCCTATTCCTGCTAATAGTAGAAGGGATGAGTAAATTATTCAAAGAGGCATCAAAAAATGGTAGCTTCAAAGGGATTTGCATTGGTCCCATGTTCAATATCACATATATTATGTTCATGGAGGATGTACTAATTTTCTATGAAGATTTTAGAAGGATAATCAAGAAGATTAAAATATTGTTCACTCACTCTGCAAAATTCCACATTAATCTAGAAAAATCCACATTGTCCATGTGGGAAATTATAGAGCTAGAGAAGGGTTGTTTATCCCAATTATTTCCTTACCAAGTGTTTGATATCGATCAAGGAATTAAGTACTCAAAATTCAACTTGAAACCAAATTTGTAGAAAAAATTTGATTGGGAATGGTTGGTTTCCAAAGTAGAAAAAGAGATAAACCATTGGTGAAACCAATGGCTATTAGGAGCGACCACATTTGTACTTTTTAAAGAAGTGCTAGGATCCCTACTAGCATATTGGATTTCATTGGAGGAAATTGTGCTATGAATTTATCTAGTTAGGATATGACAAAAAGAGAGGTATTATGCTAGCTTCCTAGAAAAATTTGGCACCTCCAAAAGAAAATGGAGGATGGGGCCTAAAAATATTATTCCTATTCTCCAAGACCTTAGTTGCAAAAAATGTATGGAGGCTCGTATAGGGACAAGGCTTATGGGCCCAGGTAATGAAATCCAAGTATTTGTCCTCATACATAATTCAAGAATATATTAGGAACATGGTAAAATAGGTACATAGTGCATCAATGGTCTATAAATCTATGAAATCATATTTCCATTTGGTTGGTAACTAGATGATCTACAAGGTGGGTCGAGGGGATAAAGTTCTTATTTGGCTTGATGGGCATAGGATGTAAAGGTATTCATAATTTGATTTATTGTGTGATATAGGAGTTAAGAAACAAAGATATATTTTCACTAATATATATTGTGATAAGATAGATCTACAAATTGGTAAAAAAAATGGCTTTCCTCAAAGGAGATAGGTTTGGGAGAAGAATTTAAGTATGGAAATCATACATAGATTCTTTAAAATATAGCAATGTCAGAATAGGGGAATAATATGACCAATTGTTATGGTCTCTCAATACTATAGGGAATTGTGTACCCAAACTAAGATATAGAGCCCTTGTTGAGGAAGGTTTGGATGGAAAACACGTTTGGTGGCATAAAACCATCTAGAAGCTAAGGTGCCCCTCCAAAATTAATTCTTTAATGTGGCTAGCCTTAAATTACACGGATCCAACATGGGAGGTTCTACAAAAAAATAATTTTATAGGCCCAAGTTGGTGTAGATTATGCCAACCAGTAGAGAAAACAATTGATCATTTATTTATGACTTGTCCTTTATCTAAAGAGGTATGGAATTAAGTTGAATACATGATAKGGTTAAGGAATGTAGGTGAAGGTGGAAGTATTAAATAAACTTTAGGAGCTTGKTTTATAAACAAAGGATACAAAGAAAATCAAATTTCTTCCACTAAATATAGMTTAGGAAATATGGCTTACTATAAACGTGAATCTATTTGAAGGATATGAAAAACTTCCCCTCAAATGTGAAATCTAATACCTAAATATACTAAATGAATATCCATAAGTAGAGGAAAAGAGAAGAAGTCCTGACATTCTTTGAGTGTACTTTGATGGTGCCTCTGAAGGGAATCCACCAAACAAGGTTCAAGGTATCACTCCTCAAATCATAATATAGTCTTCAAAGCTAGGATTGGGAAGGAGACTAACAATTATTATAAATGGTGGATCTAAAATTAACCCTACAATTGGCTCACAAATATTGTGTTACACAATCACAATTTTTTTGGTATTCTATATTGGTTATTCAATGGTTACAAACATAAGAATCACTCAGACAACCACTTTTTGATGATATCCAACCACAAATGATAACCTTCTCACACATTTCTTTGTCCCATATATATAAGGACATGAACAAGGTCGATGATGGACCTTCAAAATAGGCATCCAGAACCTTGTAGTTGGACCATGTCCATCTTTCAGTATGGGAACACAAATGATTTCTTTCACGCATCATTGCTATAAAATTACTACAATGGACATATTCAAGATTTGTTTCTAGCTCAAGATTTTGTGATTGACAATTTTCATATCCTAGTTATTGAGAGATGTAATGTGTGTCCTTTTAAGTCAAGGAACATATTTATTTTTTATTTAGTTGTATAATATGCAAGGAAGCTCGTTAAGAGTTGAACATGTCACTTGCTAGAATTGGGCTTGGGTGGGGAGGATAACAATCATTCCTCCCATCCAATTGAAAGTAAAACAATTCTTATGGTGAATGATGGATCTGTGTAATTCATAGTTTAAGTAATCATAGACTTGACATGTAGCATATATATGTGTGTGTGTGTGTGTGTGTGTGTGTGTGTGTGTGTGCATGTGTGTGTGTATATGTGTTGTGGGGGGAAGGGGGGGGGTACTTAAATCCATCGTAATCTCGGTTTTATCATGGGTGGAAAGAGATTAAATCCTTAAAGATAACACTTTTTGCACTACAAAAGATTTTACCACACTCCCTCTCCATGATAAATCAAACTTTAAAATTAAAATACATATCCATAATGATAATAAACTTCAGAAGGTGGGTAGAGTGGATAAAGTTCATATTTGTCTTGATCCATGAATAGGATGTAAATGTATTCATATTTTACTTTCTTGTGTGATATAGAAGTTAAGAAAAAAAAAAGATATTTTTAATAATATAGATTGTGATAAGAGGGATCTACAAATTGGTAAAAAAAAATGGCTTTCCTCAAAGGAGATAGGTTTGGGATAAGAATTGAAGTATGTAAATCATACATAGATTCTTTCAAATATAGCAATGTCAGAATAGGGGAATAAGATGACCAACTATTATGGCATCTCAATCCTATAGAGAATTGTGTAGCCAAACTAAGATATAGATCCCTTGTTGAGAAAGGTTTGGAGGGACAAGATGGGGTAAAACCATCTAGAAGCTAAGGTGCCCCTCCAAAATTAATTTTTTTTATGTGGCTAGCCTTAAATGACAAGGATCCAACATGGGAGGTTCTACAAAAAAATTAATTTTATAGGCCCAAGTTGGTGTAGCTTATGCCAACAAGTAGAGAAAACAATTGATCATTTATTTATGAATTGTCCTTTATCTAAAGAGGTCTGGAATTAATTTGAATACATGATAGGGTTAAGGAATGTAGGTGAAGGTGGAAGTACTTTAGGAGCTTTAGGTACTTTGTTTATAAACAAGGATACAAAGAAAACCAAATTTCTTCCACTAAATATAGCTTAGGGAATACACATTACCAGAAACATGAATCTATTTGAAGGACATGAGACACTTCCCCTCAAATGTGCAATTTAATCCCTAAATATACTTAACAGGTATCCATATGTAGAGGAAAAACAAAAAATAAAGAGGACAAAAGAAGAAGTCGTGACATTTCTTGGGTGTACTTTGATGGTGCCTCTTAAGGGAATCCTCCAAAAGAAGGTTTAGGGTATAACTCCTCAAATCATAATAATATTTTTTGTGTGCCCTTGTTCTCTTGTTGTGTTACAAGGTTACATTTTTTTTGGGATTCTCTATTAGTTATTCAATGGTTACAAAGAGAATCAACACTCAAAAATTTCACTTTACAACCTCTTTTTGATGATATCCAACAAAAAATGAAAACCTTCTCACACATTTCTTTGTCCCATATATATAGGGACATGAACAAGGTCGATGATGGCCTTTCAAAATAGGCATTTGGAATGTGGTAGTCACTCTCACTTGTTAGAATTGGGCTTGGGTGGGGAGGATAACAATCATTCCTGAATGTAAAACAATTCTTATGGTGAATGAGGGATCTATGTAATTCTTAGTTTAATTAATCATTGCATTGGTATGTGGCATATATATATATATAAAGCATACATAAATCCATCTTAATCTCAAATTTATTATGGATGAAAAAAGATTAAATCCTTAAAAATAATTTCTTTTAATAAAATGTTTGCACTACAATTTTTTTTTACCACCCTCCATATGCCTCCATGTGCATGACAAATCTCAATCTAAAATTAAAGGACAGATCTATAATGAAATTAAAATCCACTCCACGTAACTTCTAAACTATCAACTTCAATAAAAAACATAATATATAAATGTACGTGATGGATACAAAAGTATGACGTGACCTTCGCTTTTCTCTCCCTACAATTAAACATATGATGTAACGGGTTTTTAACCTCAAGTAACGGATCAATATGTCAACTACATTTTTTTCAAAAGAAAAATATATGCCAACTACTTGACATGACATGACGTTGCGAAGACATTTTTCAATGTATTACTTGTTAAATATAACGTAACCTCAACAGGCTGACTGTACACTGCCAGCTGTCCTGGCCAGCTATACTTTCTATTCTTGATTTGCTTGAGCCTATTTAGCTCAGCTATTTCCTTTTGCATTGTACCTTCTTCATTAACTCTTCTCATTGTACTCTTCTTCATATATTCTAATATATTGTTTTCTGTTCTATTCTTTCTCTCTGCATTTCTTGCTTCACAATTTATCACGGTATCAGAGCTTCAGAAGTAAGCCTCTTCAAACAGGCTAGAGAGCAACATGTTTCTCAAATAGTGCAGAGCTTCAAAGACCTTGAGATCATTTTGACACAGACTTTTCACAAGGCTTGGAGAGCTGTCCGTCATACTCTCGAAAGATCCTCGCAGGAAAATTCCACGAGGAAGAAGACCATCATACGCTCAAAAGATCAGTGTAAGAAGCTCACGCGTCAAAGCAGAGCGTACAACGCTCGAAAGATCGAGGAAGAAGAGAGTGTAGAAGAAGAAACTTTAAAGATTCTTGTAATTTCGAGAACCATCAAAGAATTCACGAAGAAGAGATTTAGAAGGCAGAAACATTGAAGATTTCATGGAATTCATTCAAATTTGTGAAAGATTGCTGCATAAGGCAGCATCATTTAAAGCATTTTGGAAATCGCTCAAACTTGTTAAAGACTGCAACAGACAACGCCAAGCTTTAAAGAATCTGTGTATTTCTTTCAAATCTTTGAAAGATTCACGAATCTTTCTTCCACAGGAGCAAAGAACGCATCTCATGTGCAAAGAATAGCCATTGAGGTCGTAAGATTCATCCTGCGAATGGATCCAGAGTGGGAAACCAGTTCAGAAGGGACGAAGAGAGCACGAAAAAGATGAAAGAATTTCAACCGCCAGATCGTGCAAAAAGGACCGACAACCGTTGGATCAGCGAGAAATTGCACGAGGTTTAGTCCTCTGAAGTGCACAGGAGAAATTTCGACTTGTGAAGTCGCGAAATCCCGACATCATCTGGACCGTCCATCAAGAGACACGTGGCGAGATCTCGACATTTCGCTGTTTCGCAAGGTGCAAAGGTCAGGAGACTTCCATGAGAATTCGTGAATCGTGAAATCATGAGTTATTCTGGACCATTGGATCGAGATAGATCTAGAGCCGTCGATCTTATCCCATCGCAAAATCGGGCATCGAGAGTTGGACGAGCGAAGGAGACTACTCTCCAAAACTCCGATACGCCAAATCCCGACATCACGTATTGCGAAATCCCGAGAGGATTGTGAGCCGTCCATCTTAGAGGACAAGTGGCAGCAGATCCAAGTGCCATCATTTTGGCATTTTGGAGTTTAGGATATCGGAGGTCTTGTTGACGAAAGGTCACGACACTATGAAAGTCTCAAAATCTTGAAAAGATCACAGTCCTCCATTCATTCGGACATGTGGTAGACATCAAGGAAATCGTCGGCATTTCGGCTACCGGGGTTTCAAGTTGTCAGAGGATTTGGAGTTGCAATTCTCAAAATCGTGAAACAACGAGGACCGTCCATCGTAAGGGGATGCGTGGAAACAATCTAGGCCTTCGGGGAAAGTCCCGAAAGGAAAGTTCCATCGGCATTTCGAGAATCGGCTTTTCAGGAGTCGAGAGACCAAGTGATCGCGCGTTTGAGTCGCGAAACCCCGAAAGGGACTGTGGTCATATCAGGAGAGGTCATGTGGACCAGAGGTATAGCTCAAGGGGCTAACTGAAGTTAACGCCATTTCGGCAAATCGACATTTCAGAGTTCGCTATTTCGAAAACTCTGGGACAAGAGTTCTAAACTCACGAAATAACAAATCGCGAAATCCCAATAGGATCTGGACCGTCAGATCACAGGAAGATATGGACCATTGAATTGTCCAAAGGCATATTTCGCATTTCAGAAATTTGAAAGACAGAGAACCGGAAAATCCCGTAGCGCTTTAACATGAAGGCGTGTGGTCACATTGCACGGTGACTAAGGCCAAATTCAAACCCGATAAGCTCTCTTCAGCCATTAGCAAATCGACGTTTCGGTGATCGGAGGTTGGCGAGACAAGAGATCGGAGGACTCGTTTAACGAAGTCCCAACGTCAGAATTGCGAAGCCAAAAACTCACGAAATCTTGAACGCAGAGTTCCGAAGTCACTGCAAATTACACGCAGGAGACAAGTAAGTAAGAATTTTTTTATTTTTTTTGCTAAATTCTTTAAAAATATGGCATCGTCTAGCAATTTAGGACCAACTCAGGGTCCGATTATTCTTGGAAAGAACTATGAGTTCTGGTCTCTTCGGATGAAATCCTTCTTGCAAGCACAAGAGTGTCGGGATCCAGTGGATCATGGATATGTGGAACCAGATCCAGCAGAACTATCTGCCATGACTAATCAACAGAAAATTGCTCAGGATACGCAAA
Organism: Picea engelmannii; assembly: GCA_009831015.1. NCBI lineage: Eukaryota > Viridiplantae > Streptophyta > Pinopsida > Pinales > Pinaceae > Picea > Picea engelmannii. The sequence continues at coordinate 147,702 of ML797645.1, forward strand.
GAAACAGAGAAAACAAAGCCAAATTTTGGATTCAAAATTCTGTGGATGACTCGATTTTCTCAAAAATCACAGGCGTTGGTACTTCAAAACAGGCCTGGGACATCCTTAAATATTCCTACCAAGGAAATGACAAGGTCAAAACAATTAAACTACAGACCTTGAGGACTCTATTCGAGACTCTAAGTATGACAGATTTTGAAAATGTGGATTAGTTCATGACCAGAGTCATGGGCATCATGAACCAAATCAGATTGACTGGTGAAACCATCACTGATCAACGTATTGTTGAGAAAATTCTCAGAAGCTTACCAAAGAAATTCGAAATGGTTGTAATAGCAATCCTTGAATCCAAGGATCTGTCAATTTTTTCCACAGATGAATTAATTGGTTCTCTGGTAACACATGAGACTAGACTGCATCTCACAGATGAGTCAATCTCCAATGCTTTCAAAACTCAATTCTCCTTCAGCAGAGGGAGAGGCAGAGGAAGGAGCAGGGGTCACCAAGGAAGAGGGAGCAATCAAAGTAACCCTCACTCTAGTGGAGGTAACAGACAACAATATCTGAATCAAAATTTCCAAGGTCAAAGACAACAACAACAAAATAAACATCAAAATTTCCAGCCTCAAAGAGGCAGAGGGAGAAGATCAAATGAAAAAACAAGCATACAATGCTATTACTGCAAGAAGTATGGGCACTATGAATCTGAATGTAGGAAGAAGCAAGCAGATCAGCTCTCAGGCAGAGCACATGTGTCAAATTAGACGGGAGACACCTCAAGAGGTATGTTTCTCTCATGCCACAAGACTGAACAACAACCTAACGATCTCTGGTTGTTGGACAGTGGATGCAGCAATCACATGACATGTAACAAAGAATTACTTTCATGCATTGATTCTTCAATCTCATCTAATATTACACTAGGAAATGATTACTTACTCAAAGTTCAAGGAAAAGGAACTGTTCCTATTCTTACTAAAGAGAATGTAAAGAAAGACATAAACAATGTCTATCATGTTCCAAGTCTGAAACATAATTTGTTAAGTGTAGGACAGCTCATTGAACATGGCTATAACGTACTTTTTGAGGGAACATCTTGCAAGATATATGAAAAAATCCCAAGCAGAAAATTGATTTCTGAAATCCATATGACTCAGAATAGGATGTTTCCCCTTACCCTCAGAACTGCAAATCTGATTTAACCATATGCACAAAGTGCATATACCCTGAATGAAACAATGGTTTGGCATACAAGATTTGGACATTTACCATTTCAGAGTCTAAGTCTTCTTCAGAAGAACTCCATGGTCAAAGCTCTTCCTATCTTTAAAGAGAAAAATCCCCCCTGTGAGTCTTGCATACTTGGAAAACATAAGAGAACTAGTTTTCCACAGTCTTCCAATCAAGCAAAACAACATCTTGAAATTGTTCACATTGACCTATTTGGACCAATGCAAATAGAGTCAATAGGTGGTAGATTTTACTTTCTAACGTTTATTGATGATTTCAGCATAAAAATATGGATCTATTTTCTCAGACACAAGTCTGAAACTTTCGCAAAATTCAAAGAATTCAAGGCAGAAGATGAAAAATAGAGTGGAAAATATATCAAAGCACTCAGGTCAGATGGAGGAGGAGAATACAACCAAATATACTCCACAATAGAATGGAGTGGCTGAAAGGAAAAATCAGACAATAATGAATATGGCAAGAACACTTCTTAAATAGAAAAGTTTGTCAAATATTTTTTGGGCTGAAGCGGTAGCATGCTCATTTTATCTTTTGAATAGATCTCCAAACACCAAACTAAAGCTAAAAGTCCCCCAAGAATCATGGAGTGGGACAAAGCTCAATGTAGCGCATCTAAGGACATTCGGATGCATAGCATACGCTCACATACCTTCCGAATTAAGGAAGAAACTTGATGACAGAAGTGAGAAATGTATTTCCACTGGATATAGTGAAACATCTAAAGTGTACAGGCTTTACAATCCAATCACCAACAAACTAATTCTCAACAGAGATGTAAAGTTTCTGGAAAATCAATTCTGGAATGCTTCAGAAAATCAACAAATGGACAGTCAAAATCCATTGCTGCCAAGTTCTGAAAACACAGAAAATTCAAGACAGCAAGTACCTCAAACTATTCTTCCAATATTGCAGGTACAAATACAACCTGAAAATTCTCAGGATAACTCAACTTCCAGCAGAGAATCATTCTCTGAACCAAAAAATCAGAGAACTCAAAGTTTGAGAGAAATCCATCAGCAGTTGGATGACTTTGAACAACACAACCTTTTTGCTTTAATGTCATGTCAACCTACATCTTTTAAGGAAGCAGCTAAGGAGCCACATTGGGTTCAAGCCATGAACCAAGAAATTGACTCCATTGAGAAGAACAAGACATGGGATCTTGTTGATTTTCCAAGTCACAAGAAGAGTATTGGTGTCAAGTGGGTTTACAAAACTAAACTCAATGAAAAAAGGCAGATCGAAAAACACAAGGCAAGACTTGTTGCCAAAGGATTCTCATAACAACCTGGTACTGATTATGGTGAAACTTTTGCTCCAGTAGCAAGATTAGACATTGTAAGGTCTCTATTGGCCATAGCAGCCCAACACAAATAGCAAGTATACCAGATGGATGTCAAGTTAGCATTCCTGAATGGTCTTTTAGAAGAAGAAGTTTATGTCGATCAACCACCTGGATTTGAATTCCAAGACCAGCCAGCCAAAGTATATCGGTTGAAGAAAGCCTTGTATGTCTTAAAACAAGCTCCAAGAGCTTGGTACAGTAGAATTGACACTTATCTAATCAAAAGTGGTTTCAGCAGAAGCCAAAATGAGCCAACTCTTTACACCAAAAAAAATCAACATGGTAAAATTTTGGTTGTATGTTTATATGTTGATGACATGATCTATACGGGAAATCTTGAGTTAACAAATTTTAAACATGCCATGCAATCTGAGTTTGAGATGACAGATCTTGGCATAATGAAATATTTTTTAGGGATTGAGGCTCATCAATCAGCCAAAGGCATTTTTGTCTGTCAGCAAAAGTATGTAGCAGAAATCCTCAAAAGATTTCACATGGAAGAATGCAATCCAGCAGAAACCCCTATACCTCTAGGCACAAAATTGAGCAAGAACGATGAAGGTCCTATAGTGGACTCTACCCTGTACAAAATCTTAGTAGGCAGTTTGTTGTATCTTACAGCAACTAGGCCTGACATTATGTATGCAGCCATCCTTGTTTCCAGATTCATGGAATCCCCCAAAGATTCTCATTGGAAAATGGCGAAACGAATTCTGAGATATGTTGCAGGAACTCTCAATTTTCCCTTATGGTACACTAAATATGATAGTAATCAACTTTCTGGTTACACAGACCGTGATTTTGAAGGCAACCTAGATGACAGGAAAAGCACATCTGGACATTTTTTTCAACTGGGCACGAACCTAATCTCATGGGCATCAAAGAAGCAACCAATTGTTTCAATATCTTCTGCAGAGGCAGAGTATGTCGCTGCTACCTCAGCTTCTTGTCAAGCTATGTGGCTGAGAAGAATATTGAAAGATATGTCACATACAGAAAAGGATCCAACTCCTATATTCTGTGACAATACTTCAGCAATTTCTCTATCCAAAAATCATGTGTTTCACAAGAAAAGCAAACACATTGACACTCTTTTTCATTTCATACGTGAGCTAGTCAATAATGGTGATATTGTACTACAATTGTGTGGTTCTCGAGATCAGCTTGTTGATATCTTTACAAAGCCACTAGGAAAACCGGTTTTTGACTTTCAGAGACAGCACTTAGGCATAATCAGTGCCGATGCTTGTAACTGTTGAGTTTAAGAGGGAGTGTTAAATATAATGTAACCTCAACAGGCAGAATGTACACTGCCAGCTGTCTTGGCCAGCTGTACTTTCTATTCTTGATTTTCTTGAGCCTCTTTAGCTCAGCTATTTCCTTTTTCATTGTACCTTCTTCATTAACTCTTCTCATTGTACTCTTCTTCATATATTCTAATATACTGGTTTTTTTTCTATTCTTTCTCTCTGCATTTCTTGCTTCACAATTTATCATGGTATCAGAGCTTCAGAAGTAAGCCTCTTCACATAGGATGGAGAGCAACATGATCCTCAAATAGCGCAGAGCTTCACGGACCTTGAGAGAATTTTGACACAGAATTTTCACAAGGCTTGGAGAGTTGTCCGTCATACTCTCGAAAGATCCTCGCAGGAAAATTCCACGAGGAAGAAGACCATCATACGCTCAAAAGATCAGCGTAAGAAGATCACGTGTAAAAGCAGAGCGTACAACGCTCGAAATATCGAGGAAGAAGAGAGTGCAGAAGAAGAAACTTTAAAGATTCTTGTAATTTTCGAGAATCATCAAAGAATTCACGAAGAAGAGCTTCAGAAGGCAGAAACGTTGAAGATTTCATGGAATTCATTCAAATTTGTGAAAGATTGTTGCAAAAGGCAACATCGTTTAAAGCATTTTGGAAATCGCTCAAATCTGTTAAAGACTGCAGTAGACGACGCCAAGCTTTAAAGAATCTGTGTATTTCTTTCAAAGCTTTGAAAGATTCACGAAACTTTCTTCCACAGTAGCAAAGAATGCATCTCATGTGAAAAGAACAGCCATTGAGGCTGTAAGATTCATCCTGCGAATGGATCCAGAGTGGGAAACCAGTTCAGAAGGGACGAAGAGAGCGCGGAAAAGACGAAAGAATTTCAGCTGTCAGATCTTGCGCAAAGGACCGACAACCGTTGGATCAGTGAGAAAGTGCACAAGGTTTAGTCCTCTGAAGTGCACAGGAGAAATTTTGACTTGTGAAGTCACGAAATCCCGACATCATCTGGACCGTCCATCAAGATACATGTGGCGAGATCTCGGCGTTTCGCTGTTTTGCAAGGTGAAAAGGTCAGAAGACTGCGATGAGAATTCGCGAATCGCGAAATCACGAGTTATTCTAGACTGTTGGATCGAGATAGATCGTGAGCCGTCGATATTATCCCATCGCAAAATCGGGAATCAGGAGTTGGATGAGCGAAGGAGACTGCTCTCCAAAACTCCGATACGTGAAATCCTGACATCACATATCGCGAAATCCCGAGAGGATTGTGAGTCTACCATCTCAGAGGACAAGTGGCAGCAGATCCAAGTGCCATCATTTCAACATTTCAGAGTTTGGGATATCGGAGGACTTGTTGATGAAAGGTCATGACACTCCACGATGAAAGTCCCGAAATCCTGAAAAGATCACAGTCCTCCATTCATTCGGACACATGGCGGACATCAAGGAAACCGTCGGCATTTCGGCTACCGGGGTTTCAAGTTGTCAGAGGATTTGGATTCGCAAGTCGTGAAATCACGAAATGATGAGGACCGTCCATCGTAAGGGGACGTGTGGCAACAATCTAGGCCTTCGGGGAAAGTCCCGAAAGGAAAGCGCCATCGACATTTCGAGAATTGGATTTTCGGGAGTCAAGAGACCAAGTGATCCCGCGTTTGAGTCGCGAAACCACGAAAGGGACTGCGGTCATATCAGGATAGGTCATGTGGACCAGAGGTATAGCTCAAGGCGCTAACTGAAGTTAACGCCATTTCGGAAAATCGACATTTCGGAGTTCGCGGTTTCGAAAACTCTGGGACAAAAGTTCTAAACTCGCGAAATAACGAATTGCGAAATCTTGATAGGATCTGGACCGTCAGATCATAGGAAGATCTGGACCGTTGAATTGTCCAAAGACATATTTCTCATTTTGGAAATTTGAAAGACAGAGAACCGGAAAATCCCGTAGCACTTTAACATCAAGGCGCGTGGTCACATTGCACGATAACTAAGGCCAAATTCAAGGCTGATAAGCTCTCTTCGGCCATCGACAAACTGACGTTTCAGTGATCGGAGGTTGGTGAGACAAGAGATCGGAGGACTCGTATAATGAAGTCCTGACGTCATAATCGCGAAGCCAAAACTCGCGAAATCTTGAATGCAGAGTTCCAAAGTCACTGCAAATTACACGTAGGAGACAAGTAAGTAAGAATTTTTTTTTTCTGTTTTGCTGAATTCTTTAAAAATATGGTGTCGTCTAGAAATTTAGGACCAACTCAGTGTCTGATTCTTCTTGGAAAGAACTATGAGTTCTGGTCTCTTCGGACCTATTCTCCATCAATATATATTTGAATCTGAAAAATGCGTCTTATCTTCATAATTTTCATCAAAAATTCCAAGCGCATGCAATTTGTATTCTTTCAAATTTTCTTTCGAGATAGTAATTTTTTTTCAAGATTTACAAGTATTCCACCAATTTTTAGCAGAAGGTTCCAAACCTTTCGGTACTAAACATGCCATATATTAGAGAGAAGCCAAGGTTTCCAATTCGGTCACCTTCCATCCCCGAATTGCCAACATGTTGCTCAGTCCCGTGAACCCGTCCGAAGTCGACAAAATACGAGGCATGGCACTGATAGGTTGATAGATTACGTAATTTTGTCGAAGAAAACATATTTTCAAATAAAAGGTAAAGTATTCACTTCAAATGTATTAGGTGTATCGTAAGTAGCCGGTCATTTCGGATAGTTTTCGTATATTAGCTTTTCCATATAATTAATTAGACTTGTTCGACAGAATCAGATTTACCATACGAGAATGATAAGGAATAATGATAGTACAAATATAGCATGACCGTACAGAATGTTTTGATCTTTCTTTCAAAAATTTCCTATCTCCATCAATCTAAAACGAGCGGATCTTTTGAGATAATAATGCTTTTTCAATGGAAGAAAAATATTTTCAAATGAAGGAAAAAATATCCACTTCAAATAAATTAGGTGAAGCATATCTTCAAGTGATCGTAAGCTCGTTCATTGAGCTTATGAGAGAATCAGATTTGTTATAGGATTTGCTCCACCTATTTCATTTGAAGTGAATATTTCACCTTTTATTTGATGGTATTTTTCTTCAACGGGACAAAAAATTATTATCTCGAAAGATCCGCTCGTTTTAGTTTGATGGAGATATGAAGCAGGTGGGTGGAAAAAATTGAAGATATTTTACCATTTAATTGAGGATAGTTTTTCTTCGATTTGGAAATTACAAATTTTTTTCTTCGATTGAAGGTATCGACCCATCAGTGCGCCACCTCGAACTCTGTCTAGATTTCCGTCGGACAGGACCGAGCAATGCGATAACAATATTCACAAATGGGAGGTGACCAAATTGCAAGAATTGGCTTCCGAAAGGTTTGGAACATTCTGTTAAAAATTGGCGGAATACTCAGAAATCTATATATGCGTGTGTGGAGAGAAAAGTGCAGGTCACATTGTACTTTTTTATCCATAACGTGCATTTATATGTTATACCTTTTAAAGAATTTAAATACACTTTCTGTATAGTTCAGTAGTTGTGTGGAGTTTAACATCAATATACCTTGTCTTAATTTCGAAGTTAACAGGAGTTTAAAGGGATCAAATCATTAGAGGTGCTAATTTTTTTACTTCAAGCATTCAAAAATCTTGAAGGGCTGAAGCTCGAAGCTCCAAAGTGTTGAAGGCCCAAAGTGAATCTGGACCGTCGATCTGTTGGGGGCCACACGTCATCAGATCATGTGTTTCGTGAATTTTACTTCGGAGGATTCCGCAAGTTGTGCATCGAAAACTATCGAAGGGCCGAAGCCCGAAGTCCCGAAGTGTCGAATCCCCCGAAGTGTCGAAGGCCCGAAATGAATCTGGATCGTCGATCTGTGAGGGCCACGTGTCATCAGATCCTTAGTTTCGGAGGATTTACTTGAAGAAAGATCTAGGGGACATATGGCATGGATCCGTGAACTCCAGATAAAGGTCCAAAGTGATTCTCATCCATTCAATTCAAAAGGACATGCGTCATTAGATCGCCAGCTTCAGGTAAAAGCATGGAGGAGCATAAGGTTTGAGATTTGTTTTTCCCAGAGTCGGGAGACCCAAAGTAATTCTTAGTTGTCAATCTCAGGGGGCCACACGTCGTCAGATCCATAGCTCCGGGTGAAAGCACTGAAGGCAGAGGAAGTTTGATATTTGAAAGGTCCGAAGCCTAAATAGTGAAGAAAATCATGATCGTCCATTTGAGAGGGTGTAGATTCGACCCGTCGATCTAAAAGCAAAAGAGTTGAGCTATCAATCAAAGGGCATGATAGTAGATCACAATATGAGTGGTCATGCTCCATTGCGGGGTCGGAGGGTGCTCGAACTTTAAAATTTGGAGGATAGGCCGCAATCAGAACCACTGTTTTATGAAAGGGACACGTAGTGTCTCATTCTAAATTGCAGGGAGGAAAGAAGTTTGGTTTCAAACCTTTTGTGGTTGTGCCTGTAATCACAGGATGGTGTAAGGTCATAGCCCTATGTCACATCTAGGAATGATCCAAAGGAAAAGGAGCTAGCGCCCGAGCATTGGAGCACCAAGTTCGTGCTAGTCGTCGGCACCGATACGTGGCATCTGTCTAGCACTAACACATGACACACATTTCAAGCATTTTAGACATGCTTTCAGACTATTTTCGAGTGACACATGTTACCTCTCTGTCTGCAACATATCAACATGATGACATCATGCCTCCACGTCAGATCATCCTCCGAGATTTGTTATTGTTTAGTGCCAAAAGTAGTGCCCCATCCCAAGGCACACTTTTGGCAGAACCTAAAGTTGGTGGGCAATTAAGCTTGGAAGTGCCGCTAAATATAGCAGGTGCGCCCAGATCTCAGATCAAGACCATATCTACGGACACATTCCATTGCGGGGACGCAACATACTCGGGTAATAATTTTCTTGAGCGGTCCCACAATTGAAACCATGGTAAGGAAAAAGTTCTACGTGGTGAAAGGTGATGGATTACGGGCCCAAAAGAGGTCTGAGCCCAAACCACTTTTGATCAGCCTCGCAATCACATGTTTATATGGTGTCCTATCCGAGAGAAGTACGTGGCCGTCCCCTGAGCTTTAAGTCTCATTGAGTCTCCGATGAAAATCAGTTAATGGAAGGTAGGTTTTGTGGTTGAAACCTCGACTCACCCCATAAATGGAAGGCGTGGAGGATCTCGAGCTGTTAGCCCATGGTACCCCTGCGATCAGATTTTCCTGCCAACCCATGTCAATCTGAGCTCGTGTATGACAAAGGGGTACATGAACAATTTGACAGAAGACTGCTCATATGTAATTCTTTGAATGTAGTGATTAGATCACACTCGTGATAGTCGGGGACTGATTTTAGTATAAATAAGTAGTTTTGATATTTTTTTATGGTCGTCAACTGGTTGAGAAGAGCTCCCTATTTTGTAATATTTTGATGCTAGAAGATGTTCTCTGGTGATGTACCAAATTTGATTCTTTCACATTAATAAAATTTAGTTTCTCTCATCTCTTTGTAAAGCAATTTGCTAAAACACTCGGGCATGGAGGATCCAGTCGAGGGTTGTGATGTTGTTGTAATGTAGGTTTGATTACAGTAGTGTCATGACTAGTTTTAGTCATATTCTTTGTTGTCTTATTTCCTCTTACGTTGAATGGCTCAGGTATGGAGGATCGAGTCGAGTTGTTGTAGTTTCATTGTGATGTAGGTTTGATCATTATGTTGTTGTGACTGTGTTGTTTGGACATATTTCAGTGTTTGAAGCTTGAGTTCAAGAAAAGTCTTGAGCTTGATTTTTTCTTCACCAAGCTTCTTGAAATCCAATGCCCAAAGAATTCATGTTCACTTGTCCTACTAAGTCATCCCTCTGCTCATACTAAAACTCTATTCACTGAATGATGTTAATCTGGCCCACACTTCCTTATGCATTTATTGTCCAGATCTGTGTTGAAATCATTCTTGTATTGAGTTTTATCCATTTGACCTCCACTAATATAAATCAAATATCCACCAAACACTCTAATGGGTACTGGGATTATCCTCCCTGATGCAGGAGCATCCGCAATACATCATACGAACCAGTGCGAGGAGAAAGAGATTGTACAGCTAGACAAGCCAGCAAACCTTTTTGATTTTGAATTTCACCTTGGTATTGTTGCGCCGCCGTTTACTAAAGGAATTCAAAGCAAGCGCAGTTGTAACCTAATGTAGATAAGGAGGCATTAAATATTTTTAATGTTGGTAGATAGAAGATTAGACAGTTTTTACTTCCAGGAGGGAAAACGAATATAGGCACCCTCCTTGTATAATTGAGATTTATTATTATTCAGCATTAGCAGGAGGAGAGAAAGAAGAATAGAGCAGAGAGCTTGTGAAGAAACTCCATGTACAGACATTGAATTAATAGGAAAGCTTTTATTCAATTCCATGGATGTGTTCAGTCTCTTTGTGTTGTTGATATTGTGATTTTGCATACTTGCTTCCTTTTATGCTTATCTCCTATATGCTGCTTATGTGATTGCATATCAGGTTCGAAACCTGAGAGAATGAAGGAATGAGCTTCAATTGTTTCTCTACTTAGGCCAGGAGATTCCTGCATCGAGTGCAGTTGAATACCTCTGCATAGAGTGCGTCGAGGAGGCTAAGTGGTTGAACTTTTGTTCTCTTTTTCCCAGAGTTGGGTTTGAGTTGTTTGAGCCTTGCAGGTGAGTGTAGGTTGGACGTGGAGTCTCAGTAGCAAGTCTGAGAAGAGAAGGCGAAGCTGTTGCAAGCGCGAGTGCACAGGACCCGGAAGAACTTCATCACTTGAGAGCTGTTGGAAGTTGACCACAGGAAGGACGTGAGAAATTCTCTGAAGGAGTCAGAAAGAGACCAAGGTCAGGAGGAATAGTTCCTTGCAAGCACCGTAGGAGCAGGCCTGGAAGAATACCTTTGCGTCGCTGTGGGAACAACCTTCAGTGGAGTTCACACAGGACAAAGGTGGTGAAGCGGAGGAACTCAAAAAGGGTGAAGAGCATCGACGACTTAGAGCCATCAAGGAGAAACCCGAAAACCAGAGGACCGTCCGATCAGGGAGGAGTTGCACGGGAGATAACCATATAAACAGGTGTGGAGAGCAAGTACTTCGGACTTCAGAGTTTCGTCATTCGGGGTTCAATAGGACAAGAGTTTTACACCTCATGAAATCCCGAGTCGCGATTCACCGAATCAAATCTGAGTCGTTGATTGGAGAAGGAACACGTGGCGCAGGATCCCTGTGGATCGGGTTTCGACGTTCGGCGTTCTCGGGGGCAAGGGTTCAATCCCTGTGAGATCGCGACTGGCGATTTCCCGAATCAAATCTGAGTCATTGATCGGAGGGAGGACACGTGGCAGAAGATCTGGAGGAGTCGGGATTCGGGGTTTTGCAGGGTCTGTGACCTTGTGCATCAGGAGGCGCGAACTCCCGAATCGCGAAATCCCGATTGAATGAGAGGGAGAGAGGTGTCAAGACGTAGGCCTCTCCATGGGATGCAGACACGTGGCATCGGATTTCGGGGTTCGGGGTTTGGTAATGCAAGAGATTTGTGACCCGTGAAATCGCGACCCCGCGATCCTCGATCGCACGAGTGAAGAAGGTGACGTGGCTGAAGTGGGACCTCGAGAGCAAGTGGAGGACAGGTGTCATCGGGCTTCGGGGTTTCGGCGTTCGGGAAATCGGGGTTCTCGACGCCTAAGAGTCCTTGCATCGTGGATTCGCGATCCACGAAATCCCAAGGGAGACGTGGCAGTGTGGGACCACGAGGCTCATAGGAGGACAGGTGGCGTGCTGTCGGAGTTCGGGGTTCGGGGTTTTGTGTTGCATGGGACCTATGGCAACACTACCACCGAAATCCCGATAGAGAAACCTCCAACCCGTGTGAGTGTGACCGTTGACTCTCGGCCTTCGGGGTTCGGGGATTTGAATTGCACAAGATCATGCACACAAGGTTCGCGATATCGCGAGACCCGATCTCCCGATTTCCGAAGGGAAGATTTTCCGAATAGTGTTCTGTGGGTGACAGGAACTCCCGAGGGAGAAAGAGAGCCGTTGACTCTTCGGGCCCGTGAGAATTAGAAGGTCTTGGTGGAGAGGCTTGCTCGGTGAGGGGCGGGTTGCGTCACTCCCGCAATCTGAAGGTGACTCTCAGTGATAACATTCTTGGCACCGCTGTCAGGGACGAATTGAAAACTTTTCTCTAGGTAAGAATGACAAAGAAGTTCTGATTCTGAAGGTGCATCAGAAATCAATACCTTGAAGATTGCAACTTGCACCTGATGACTCCACTATTTCAGTTGTGGCTCCTAAAGGCAGACACACGAGGTCTACTCCAGAGGTGCATTTGGCTACACCTGAAGCTGACCCGAAAAAAGATTATCCAGAAAGGAAAGCCTTCTTATTAAGGCTTTTAGTTGTTGTCCCAGATTAAAATCTCTCTAGGAGAACAACAACGACCAGAACTGGTCTTTGATGGTGAACAAAGACCAGACACATTCAAACTACATATCTTTCACCTGACGAATCCATGATTAAAGAATCTAGTGGCGACTCCACAATTTTAAGAAGTCGTATTTTCAGATGGAAGTCATCTTGGCTCGGAGGTTTGCTCCTTTTAAATTCTATGTTGTTCCTAGTTTTCCAAATGTTGTTCCTATTATGGATGCGTAGGGTGTTTTTTTGTTGAGATTTAGAGAACATAGAGATGACAACCCTGCAGAGAATCTCCTTAAGTTTCATGAACTCATGCATAAATGGGGAATACATCATGAGGATGTATTAATGAAAATGTTCATGTTCTCATTAGCGGGAGATGCTCGTGAGTGGTATCACTCCTTTCCCCCTACTAGCATCTCCTCCTTGGAATAGTTTCATGGATCTTTCAATATGCATTGTCGAAAGTTTTATTCCTCTGAGTTAATTTGTCATAACTGTTGTGAGGAATATAAAGATTGTGTTCAAGTTACAATTGTTTCTTATCAAGGCTGTGAGAATGAAGGAGATGACTTGGATGAGTTGAAAAAGCTGGTAAAATCACTTTCTACAGAAATAGAGAAATTGAAGGCAGATTTTTCTTGTTTCTCTCATGAAGGAAATGCAGAGGATATTTTGGTTCATGAGATAGATGTTTTTGGTAGCCCTGCTTATGATGAAGAAGTGATTTCTAGTACTGACCAAGAACAAACAACTTTTGACAAATATCCCAGTGCAGATGACGAAGAGCATAACTTTTCCATGGTTCTTGTATATGATGATTATAAATCTAGTCCTTGGGAGAGCCATGAAGGAGAAATGGAATAGATAAATGTGCATTTTATCTCATGCCTGGATCTTGTAAATGAGCAAATATCTGTAATAACCCTAAACGTTACGACTACAACCGAAGAAGAAAGTGGAATTTATTTATTTAGGCAAGAAGGCGACGACGACAACAGTTGAACCACACAACATGACCATGAACACATGGCTGCAGGAAAAGAAACAAACAACTACGACTCCAGGCACTATCACAAGAGAAACTGGGCAAAACATGCGTAAGAAACAGAGAGAAATGACTACCCGCCTGATACACACCGACAACACCTACAGGCTAAGGGACAACATACACAATCGGACACAACAATTTCAATGACCCTTAACTAGAACCTCTATGGTGCGTAACCAAACACACGAAGGCATTAAACCCAAGCACCATCAACAACTACAATGAACAACGCCCTCAACGAGCAACACCGAATTTGACTAAGTCATCATTCACCTCTATCCGATAGGGCGCGCCATGATCCCCTCGTTTGGAATCATGCCGCCCCAGGTTATAGGTGTGACAATACCTTGGCGCACAAGACCTATCCGGACCAAGGAATCAAGATAAATCTAACTCGCATGGAGTACAACTTAACCATCCCAACACATGACGAAAAACCCTAGCACCTAACCGACAAGTCAACAAGAAGACTATGACATTCTTACAACACAACAACTTCCTTGTGCAACAAAACCAATCTGTACATAATAAAAGATTATTATTAAACAATAGCTTGTTGCAACTAAAATCCAATCCCAATATCATATGAGTATCTATCGCTATCCTTTAAAACTGACACTACAAGAATTTAATTACTGTCTTTAGATATAAATTTTGCTGACTGTTAATGACCTTGCGGTCTTTTAATTAAAAACTGTTAACATGCTATCAATATGTTATTACTAAAAAATGCCACTAATAAAACATGTTATCAATAAAATCACAATCACTATGGTATTAACAAGACTTCGTCATCAAAATTTCATTGTTTTTCAAGAACTAAGATAAAACGCCTCCACCAGATTCGCAGTCAAATTAAAACGTTGTCTGTGGATACCCGTCTTGTATTAAAGAAAAATAACAACATTGTTGTCTACATGAAAGAAGGTAAAAGAAAATTTAAAGGGAAAAAACCACACCACGGAAGAGTTGTCAACTTTTTATGCACTGCCAAGCATTGGTATGTTGCCTAACATTTAAAGTTAACTCTGACTATCTTTCACCAAACGTTGAGGTTCAAAACACAGGTAATTTTCCAATTTAACGCAGGAATTGACATAGTCAACACGCCATCCATAAATATTTGATGATAACGTTGTGACCCAACATTAATAAATATGACGTATATATAAAAACGCAGAGCACTAACTTAAATAGCTGACATTTAATATACCAGATCGCAGAGGGAACAATGACGTTGCTAAGTTATGAGGGATATTTTTGAGCAAAACAAAAGAATCGTTGTTTGGTTAAATGCATAAATCATTGTCACCAAGTTAAAAAAAAATCCAGGTGTATAATTCCAGGGTGTCAATGAACGCAGGCTGTCTAATATTTTATAAACAATTTCGCTGCAGAAATAAAAACGATTGTCCAAAAACATACGTTGTGTAAACAGTAAAATTGAAAGAGAGTTTAACTCCAAAAAATCTACAGTAAAAGGGCCACGACCACAGGTTTTCTTGCAAGGGTTCCTAAACACCCAGGTGTAAATAACAGGTTCGTTGGTGTTGGTGTCAGAACAAGAACACAACCAAACGATGTATCTCTCGTTGCTTAAATGCACACTAAAAGTGCAGGTTATACAAATATGAAAATGCAAACTAGAAAGGGATGAGCTCATGATGAAGATGTTTTAAAATTCCAATGCTAAGGGTCTTAATTTTATGTGTCTATTGGGTACATAAGAAGCCATTAAATGGGCTGCTGAAAATAGTGTCAAAAACTGATAACACTGCCACTAAATAAAATGCAGATATAAAACCAACTGAAAATGCCGACAAAAATGATAACTGATAATGCTAACAACGTGAAATAAAATTTACAGTCTAGAAGGGTAAGATCATAGTCTAAAGCATGGCAAGGTCGTTGTTTGATGAGTGGGAAAAATGTTGACTGTAAAATGGTAAAACATAGAGTTAAAAATTTGGGGACGTGGAGTTAAAAATGCAGGGGTAATCAACGGTTCGCGAAAAGTATTGATAATAATGGTAGAATTACTCAATGCAAGAAGGCGCAAATACCCTCAATCAAACAAGAACAATCGACAAGGGTAAACGGCTGGGCAGAAACATCATTCACTCATCATCCACGCATAGAAAAGTAGGGCTTTAGGATCTATAGTTCTATTAACACCCAAGTGACGACCGTTGATCTGGCTCCTGGTCAATTTCTCAAGCGTGGAATGATGATCTAGGGATGAGGACGAAGTAAAGAAAAAATCTTCACAATAAATCAAAAACCAATAGGACAGTCACAACATTCAGGGATCGAGAGCCAGGGGAATCAAGTCAACTAGCGAGCTTAAGGCTAAGGGGAAAATTAAGTTCTCAATTAAAATGCTAAGTCCAACACCTTCTTTACATAGTTAAAAGTACAGAAATGAAAGCGTAAGGTCTATAATAATCTACCATGCAGAATACAAGAAAGTGTACCATATCCCAAGTCTCCCACTCTGAGTCGTTGTCCCACGTGCTCTGTGCATCTCCCGCTTGCCGAATGATGACACTTCACCTATACCTCCTAGCCAATGCTAGGGGTAATATTCTTCTCCCTTATCCCCCTGAGCCACAAAGGGACCACACACACTAAACGAGAGAACAACTAGCTCCCAGATCGCCTCGCAAGGCCGAGCTACTACTCCTCACCAAGCTGGGTATCCCAACTCTCACAACATAAGTCAGTCAAGTCTAAAATTTTGCAGCGTAATGTTACACATAAAATAAGAGATCCATCCTCATCCTCCTCCTCCTCCCTCCTTTATATACAATTTCTAAGTCATTTCTTTCCCAAATTCCCATTTAATTTAATGTTCAAAAATTTAATCCATAAAAATCATCCTCGTACATGTGTTGCCCATCCCCTTCGTTGCACCAGAAATTAATTTCATTACTTATTTAATTACTCCTGTTTCCCTCACACTAGTACATATGACCAAATTTGCGACGGTTTTTTGTTGATATTGCCACACATATTTGTCGCAATTTCCACGAAAGCTGAGTTTTTTTTTCGTCAAAATAATTTCATCGCTATATCGACAATCCAGGTGTGCATGGAAACATCGACGAAATTCTCTCTCCATGTGTCACCAGAGTCAAGTTCAGTTAACCCTTTGCATCATCGCAATTCTGACGAAATATCGTCGCAAGTACAACGAACAACCGCGGCAATTACGATGAAAAGTTTTGACAAGTCAGAAACTTACGACGCAGATGCTGTATGTGCGACGAAAAACCGTGGCAACTTGCGACGAAAATCCGTGGCAATAGCGACGACATGGATTCATCTAGACCAAAGTTACAACGAATATGTTGTATGTGCGATGAAAAACTGTGGCAACTTGCGACGAAAGTTCGTCGCTATTGCCACGGTGGTCAAAATGCAAATTTTTTTTTCGACGAACTAGCGTCGATATTGCAATGATCTCATTAAGTTTAAAAAAAAAAAATTACACGAGATATGGTATTACCATATTACATTGTAATATGGTAATGCCATATTAACCCACAATTAATTGCAAGACAACATGAAGAAATATGAGCTTGGAAAACAATTATTGTTTTGTATGGATTTTGTAGTTAGAAGATGTGAATTTTGTATTGACCTAAGAAATATAAAATTCATTGTAAATTGGTTGATCCAAGATAATTTAATTGAACCAAGGTAATTCATGGGGTTAGCAAATTATTTAGGAATGAAATGTCTCTTCAATGCACATTAGAAAAGGCAAGTATAACCTTTCAATTCATTGCAATTGAAAACCAAGTAACTGAAGCTTTGACATGAAATAATTGTAACGCATCAATATTAAATCTAATGAAACTTGCAATTTCATTTGAAATTAAAGCAAATTTCGCATGATACATAATGGCGAAACCTTTGATACAAAGAAGGAGTTGGATAACATAACACTTGAAACTTTTGTTGGTGCAATCATAATATACCCCAAAAAAGATAAGGAATTGTATATCATAGTTAAGGCATTGAAGTATGATAAATATATACATTCGTTTATGCATTGAAGTATCCTGCAACATTTTGAAGTATAGGCATTGAAGTATCCTGCAACATTTTGATTCGGTAATCAAGCTGTATGATAAATATTGTAACATCCCGCTCTGGCGCACTGACAAACTTATTCTTGGAGGACACTTGCTCGCAAGTGATCTGGATTTTTATGATGATGAACCACTTAACCTTGATGATGATGCGTCATGATTTATGACAGGATATTTTACTATTGCTAT
>ML797645.1:186014-205784 GCA_009831015.1 Picea engelmannii
TATCATATACTATATTATACAATATAAAAACATATAAAGATCATATAAAAGATATAAACACATACCTCTTCTTTTCAACATGAATTAAATATCAGTCATCTTCTTCTTCATCCAGTTCAACATCTGTATCATGATCTGGTTCATAATCGATATTGGTGAAAGGCTCATTCCTATCAACATCGTCATCAACATCATTTTCGCTACTATAGTTATCGATATCGTCAATGAGATCGTCGTCTTCTACATTTGGATGATCAACCTCTTCAAATTATTCATCTGACACATCGACTACATGAGCCACCTGCTCTTGATATTAATAATCATGATCTTCTTCCTCGTTATTATCTTCATCCTCGGCTACATGATTGTACTTTACTGGTCTTCCTCTTGGATCATATCTAACAACGTATGACCAACTTTCTTTACAAGGTACCTCTGAGTAAAATACTTGCTCAAATTGACTTGGAAGAACATAAGACTCTGTACCCGGTTCAAAAGCCCTTGTATTAACCATGGAAAATCCATTATCATGCTCAGTAACAGTTCTTTCAGGATCACGTTCATGCATCTGTAGCCTGTACCATTTAACCTCAAACAAAACTATTTTAAAAGAATTAAAATCACACTCAATTATATCCTCCAAATGGCCATAGTACCTATTCTCAGTTTCTTCCGGATTTCTGTCACTTCTAGAGGAAATGTTGGTGACCTTAAACACTGCAGTTATCCCACAATCCAAGGTTTTCATCTTATCATCCAACATTTTGATACGAAATTTACGACCATCACACCATATAGCCTTGTGATGTTTCAACTACAACATGGACAACAAGTAAAAAATAAATTGTGAATTAATAATCCTCATATAGGACTTACTAAATATATATTTCAATAATTAAACAAACCAAAATACATTGAAAATTTGGGAAAAAACTAGGAAAATGTGGGTAACAAATTTAACTTGCCTATTTACCTCTTAAACCAAAGGCTAAATCAACTTCTCTTGATGTAAGATTAGGAAATTGATCTAGATGACGATGCGTTGTTTTAAGTATCTTACTCACCCCTTCCCATGATAACCTACTGAAATATTCTTTAGTATATTCTATCCAATGCTCATCTTGTTGAAATAGATCTTAAAATCTTTTATCCTTAAGGCCTAGATTTTTATTTTTCGAGTCTTTAAAGTTTTCGGCTTTCCTAAAACAAGAATTTCGTCAATTCTAAATTCACGATACCTTTTTATTTATTATTTTTGAATAAAGAACGGATAAAAGTTTACAAAAATATAAGTTTTCCAATACTCTTCGAAAAATTATTTAAAAGAGTATAATTTTAAACTCGTGAGTTTTTCATTCAAATGTTAAAGAAATCGGGATTCAGGGTTTTCCGTAAACAAATTTTTGATACAAATCGAATTGCGAAACCCCGATCCCCAATCTCCCGATACTTTAAGACTTAATCAAAACACAAATTATTTAATTCTATTTTAAGAAGGTTTAAAGATTAAGATACTCACGTCGCGATATCGGGATTCACAGTTCAATAAGATCATATATCCTGTCATCGCGTTTCCCGAATTCCCAATTTACGAAACCCCGATCTACAGTTTACGTTAAATAAACTAATTTTGTTTTCACCTTAATCTTGATTACTTACTTAATTAAGATAAGTTAAATCTTGATTAAAATAAAAGCGCCATCGCGATTTTGCGATTCGCGATTCCGTGAGAGCACGTCTCATGTCATCAGGTTTCCCGAAATCCCAATTTCCAGAATTCCAATTAACGAAATCTCGAAAGGATCTAATCTCGATTAATGAACATACTAAAAACGTTTAAACTTTAATTAATACATCGCGATTTCGTGATTTCAGCGATCGGGTTTCCTCGATGACATATCCTTTGACATCAAGATTGTCGAAACCCCGAAAAGTCATGTTTTCAAATTTAACTCACATTAACACTAATAAATCCACTTTCTAAACAGGTTTAAATTTAATCTTTCTTTGAGTGTTCATTAATGCGTCGTTGTCCGATTAAGCAAGTTTCTCTTTTTATTTTGAAAAGGTCGAGAAAGCCTAAGTACGGACATTAAATGCATATCTCCAGAAATATTTTTTACATTAAGAGCTTTAATTTCATAATAGATGTACAAATCTCAATATTTTTATGATATATTCGAAGTAAACATTCGAAACCTCTATGTTTTCATTCTAAAGCTGAGCTTATTCATCCACTTTCTGTGACAGGTTCTCAAGTCAAACGCAGAGCTATGGCACCTAAAAAAGCACAGAAGAAAAATGAAGAACCACAGGAAGGTGACATTATCTCTGATACTACTCCACATGCCATACACTCCATCAAATCATGGACTGGAATTTCCGACTTGCTGGAGGATGAGCTAAAGTATGCCGACCCTGATTCTGAAAATCATCTACGGGATGTTGCTGAGTCTGAACTTCATAAGGTTGTTGCCCGTCCGAGGCTGGTGGCATATACTGAGATGGTCGGCTGGGCTCTGGATAAGGTAGATATCCCAACAAGGAGTATCCAGAACAAGAAAGGAGCTATCGTCGGCTCATTTCGGCCTGAGCACATTCAAGTAATGTATAAACTCTCTCTGAATTATAAACACACCTTTAATGTTGAATTTTTAGCTGAATTTCAAAGAAAAGAATGTATTGAGGCAGACCAGACATACACCGAAATGATTAAAGGATGGGCAAGGTCTAAAGCAAAATTTAGGGCTGATTCTCATGGGATTTATTCCATAGCGTCCTTAAACAAGTATATGGTTTATGTAGCCATGAAGTTATGCATACTTTTCGGAAGGAAAGATCCCTGTCACTTTCATGAAAACTCGATACCCTTCTTAGAAGAAGTTGGAAATGGAAATGGTTTCAACTGGCATAAAATTTTATCAGATAACCTGACACAAGAAATTTTAAAGTATATAGAAGACAAGTCAAAGGGACAACCAGTGTCATTTTATATGTCTGCATATATTATGGATGCTATCTGTTTTATGACCCCATTTCCATTAGTGAATTGGAGTTGGAGTGTTTCCTGCCTAGAGCATGTTCATAAATACCACTCAACCCTCTGGGAAGAAAATGCTAAAGAAGCATTTTACGATGTTTGTCATTTTGTAATTATTCCTATGCACAAAGTATTTTTTGGAAGCGAACCCCCTCGCATTTCTGATGCAGTCATTGAAAGTCTTAAATCTGTTGCCGATTGGTTTATTAAGGAAATTTGTTCCTATGTTAGGGTCTATGGCTGTTCCATTCCTCCTCACGCACTCCCGAAATTTTTACCAGACAAATTGATATGCAGAGAAGTAGCTTATCAGTTAGCCAAGGGTGGTATTGGGTTAGAATTAAAAACCCTTCAGAAAAAAGCATGGCCATCTTTCCCTGTTCATGTCGGGAAATTTAATTTATCAAATTTAGACCATTCTAAGGCGGACGCCGAGTCATTAGAGGAAGTGAAGTTATTAAACATTGAGCACAGAAAACATGACCCTTACCAAATAATTAGTCGGCATTACATACATTGTAATTTAAAAGCATATGAACATGAAGTTTTTCTTTATGATGATATTTTCAAAGATGTTAAGTATTATGAGGAAGTGCAGAACAGAGTACAGGCCTTGCCACCTGACTCACAGGCTGGGTTTTCTTCTTTTCAAAGCCATAGGCGAAGCTGTCTGCCAAAGATTTTACAAGGTGAAATTTCGACCGCATTGCCAGAACAGGAAGAAACCCCTCCAGGGTTTGAAACTAATACTTAGGGTAAATCCAATAACAAAGATAAGTTTAAAGATGATGAATTACTTCCTCAAAACACAGAAGGTTCTCAGATAAAAGAACCAGGGACAAAGAAAGGAAAAGGACTGGAAACAAGTCCAATAATTCTTGACGATGTTCCAGAAAAGATTGGAGGAACTGCTTCAAAAGAACTTGGTAGTCCTATAACCTATTTAACTCCATTACAGTCTACTTTCGAAACCCCTCATGAAGGAGTTTTGTATGTTAGTGACCTAGAGCCAATTTCAAGAGATGAAATCCCCTCGTCGGATTATTTTTTCAGCAAAAAGCGAAGAGCAGTCTTGAAGAAAGAAATTCATCCGAGAGGAGAAGGAACGATTAAAATTCATAGAGTTATCATAGATGGAAAGAAACTCAAGGAAGGAGAGTTCACTACAGAATTAGCAAGAACAATGGGTGCTATAGCATCATCTAATATGTATTCTGTGGGAAATTTAACAACTATGCTTGAAGAAAAGGATCAAACAATAATTCTATCGCAAGACAAAATAAAAGAAAGTGAAAGAAATATTGCTTGGGGAATACAGAAAGGTCTAGAACAAGCTAGACTCAAAGATATGCAAGAAATCCAAAAAATAAATAAAGAGTTGGATGAGGCAAAACATTTAATACAGGTCACACAAGAACAGGTTCAAAAGCTAGGAGAAGAAAACAAATGGTTGCATGATAAGATTATTTCTATTACTGACCAGGTAGTTGAAATTGAACATTTCAGGACACAGGTATCAGAGATATATGCAAGAATAGAGGAGGAACAATAGAAAGTATTCTTGAATCTGGAAATAATCCAGAATTATTTTCAGGAATCAAATAAGTCTTTGGAAAATGTGTTCCAGAAAGAAAGAGAAGCGAAAGAAGCTAGGACAACCTTTCAGAAAGCAGTGGCTTCCTCACCAAAGGAAGAAATTGGAAAGACACAAAAATTATCAATTTCTGAACAGGTTAAAGGAGATATAATGATTAAGGTGTGGGAGTCAAAATTGGATGAATATAAATAAATCAGAAGGGAATTTAATGAAGATTGCCAAGGAATCTTCGATCTCTTGGAAAGAGATTCAGTGAATATCGGAACAGATGGTTGTTTCGGATTGTTAGGCGAAGTCAATATAGCCAAGCATCAGCTGAGGTTTAGAGAAGAGCTCGAGGAAAAGAAAGAAGAGATTTCAAACATCAAATTGATCAACATCACGGAGATCAACAAGTGGATGGTAACTTCAAGTTTAAAATTGAAAATTGTTAAGTTCACAGAAAGAATGATAGAAAGTCAATTGCCTGAATTACATAGGAGATTTTTCTCATTTGAAGAAAATGAAATACCCGAAGCTCCAAGGATATTAGTAAATTTTTTGGTAAAATGTGCTCAGTGTGTTGATACAGAAAAAGAAAGTTCGTCAAGACAAACTTGAAACCTTTTTTAAATGTTTTTATTATTAGAAATTGTAAACGGTTGACATTATTTTTATGTAACCATAATATTAGGAAGTTGGTTAATGACCAACGAGAAACTTTGATGAAAATGTATAAATATAGTTTCTAGAGGCTGAGAAAGGGCTTCAGAAATTTTAGAGAGAGCCATTTTTGTAATATCAGTTTTGAAATACATCAGAATATAAATCGCAAACGAGATTCTGGATCCTGCAACTTTGTAACTATGTGTCTTCCCCTATTTATTATACTTTGTTGAATTCTTCCTTTAATGTTTTATCTAACAAGTAAATCAATTTGAAATTATATACATCATTGATTTATATGTTCAGGTCGGTTTGGAAGTTAAATGGTTTACAGTCTTTCCTCTGAAATTGCTTTAGCAA
The DNA here is from genome assembly GCA_009831015.1 of Picea engelmannii. NCBI lineage: Eukaryota > Viridiplantae > Streptophyta > Pinopsida > Pinales > Pinaceae > Picea > Picea engelmannii. The sequence goes on from ML797645.1 coordinate 191,657, forward strand.
TTTTAAGACCTGTAAAGCTTTTGTTCCTTAATTATTAACTCTTGTTAGAAGTTCTCTTTTTCTTTCGTCGTTGTCTATTGAAATATAAGATTCTTTCTTGATTAAAGCCTTATATTTCTTTGTATTGTTCATTTGTTGTTTACAATTTCTTGAAATTGTTACAAAACCAGGAAACGACCTTGAATGTGTTTACATTACTGTGTTAGGTTTTAAAATTGTTTTCCTTGATCCTCATCTCTGGAAATCTGAAGTAACAAACCAATTAAAACCCTTTTATAAATAAATAAAGATTTATCCTCCATGACTGTTCCAAGTGCTAGACAACCCAACATTGAACCCGGACTCCAAGATCAAACTAGCATCGCTTTAAACCTATTTAACACCATTTTACAGACATTAACCAACCGGGTAGAACTAGAACGATCATGGGCTGCAATTGAGCGTGACATTAGCATCCAAGAACAACAAGATGCAAGACAAAGATAGTTGAGAAACTGATTTTTCCTTTACCTTCTTAAATTATTATTATTTCTAAATCATTCCTTTTAAATCATTTACGGATTCCTTGACGGTATGTTTTATAGCCTTAAAACATAAACTCAGGAACAACATCTTTTTGGCGCCGTTGTCGGGGATGAAGAAACGATTTATTTCCCTGGGAAGAACGGCATTGACATTTTCTGTTGTTGATAGTGAACAAGAACAGAAAACCATCTAAGGCTATTTTTTTTTTCACTTGGCGACTCCACACTAAATAAACTGGGTATTAGCCGCAAGAACACCAGAAAAAACCCGGATAGTAAATAGACCTCGCGAGTCTCCGATCCAGAAAAAAATTTAAAATCATGAAAATCACTTAAACATATCTTTTTATCCACATATACTATAAATCAGCCTAACTTTACACAATCAAACTCATCGGAAACTTTTGAAAGATGACTATCACTTCCCCCCTCATTTGATAGTTTCTCATTTCCTGAAGTTTCTTCTCCAGATTTCCTAGAATCTTCTCCTCACACTGTCCAAACTTCAGTCCCAAATCTAACCATGGTTTCACAAAGAGGTGCTGGAGCTGGAGATGGTGCCCCTGGAGGTGGTCAAGTACCGCTTCCTGGGATTTTCGCTAAAGTGGCTGCAAGATACGCTCCTCTTGTTCTTCCTATTCCTCTTCATGATCTCCCTGAGAACTATTGAAAAGCCTTCCGAAATTTATAGGGGAAGGTGATTTGACTACCTAAGAACATATAAACTTTTTCGATCAATTTGCAGACATACTCGGAATTGAGCATGAAGATGTTTATTCTAGATTACTTGTTCAAACTTTTGAGGGACAGGTAAGGACTTGGTTTCAATCCTTACCAGCTGGATCATTAAGATCCTATGAAGAACTTGAAAGTGCATTTATCAGACAATTGGGAGAGAGGAAGGATCACCTCTACTATTTAACCTAATTCGGAGCCCTCAAAAAGAAAAATTCTGAGTCCGTTCTAGAATTCACACAGAGGTTCAATAAGTTATACAATAAGATTCCAGTTGAGGTTAAACCATCACAACCTGCAGCAAAAGTGACTTTTGCTGGCGCTTTTGACCTCGACTTTGCTTTATTATTAAGAGAAAGAAGATCAATAGATCTTTCTAAAATGCAAGATGATGCACTTGATATCGAATCCAATATTATGGCATCAGGAAAACTTAAAGCAAAGAATGAAACTGGAAACAAAGAAAATAAAAAATTTAAAGAGCATGGTGGACCTTCAGGGTCAGGAAAATCCTCTAGAGACAGAATAGAAGAGATGGCTCGGGTTATTAAAGAACTTTCTAACAAAATCTCAAAGATGGAACTAGAGAAAACGAAAAGAGATAATTTCCCCAGAAAAGATTTTCGAAGAAATCCTGAACCCCAGGGACCACATAAAATAATTAAAAATGAAGATCAAAAAATTCAAACACCCTTTAAAAGTGAAAATTATATTGGAGAGGAAGATTTAGCAGATTTTGAAGAAATCAATGAAGATATTAGTAACCTTGGTGATGACAATAAATCCCCTTATTTATCTCGACAGGATTACGAAGCATCTTTAAATAAAGAAAGTACATCGGAAAAACAGGTTAGCAATAATATGACTAATGATTTCACATATCAAAATATTGCAGATGATATTATTGCTGAACTACAGGGAAAATATAATTTGAGACCAAGAAATATAAATCTCCCAAATGTTCCAACAAAAAAGAATTTGCCAAGAAATGAATCCGATGAGGTAACTCCAAAAGTTGAAGATAAACAATCTGCAAAAAGAAACACAGCTGATACACAATCTGTACAGTCAGAACCAGTAGGAACACCCCCTGTGAAGACACAAGCTCCGATAAAAGAAAACAAGGTCACATCTCAACGAAAAATTGAGAAGAAAGGTATGGAAGCCCCGAACATCGAAAATGACAAGGTTCTAGGAAACTTTAATTTGGAAAATGAAATAAATAAAATCAAAATTCCTATTCCCCTTGTCGAGTTATCCAAAAATCCTGTATACAGAAAACAAATCGCCAAAATGATTAATTTTTCCGAAGATGAAAGCCAGGCTGACGCTATTAATTTAGAGGATGACAAACCTATCTTAGTCTTCGGTCCACACGTCGAAAGTGCAAGAGACACAATGGCTCCTTTTTATATTACATTAACCCTATTTGATCACCTTCTCCATAACTGTATGTTGGATTCCGGTGCTTCCCACAATGTTATGCCAAAGGCAATTATGGAAAAACTTGGTCTGGAAATCACAAGACCCTATGGGGATTTATATTCTTTCGATTCGAGGAAAGTAAAATGCATAGGTATGATTAAGGACCTAGTGGTAGGCTTGGCTCGAATACCTGATAAAACTATTCTTATGGATGTAGTAGTCGCTGGCATTCCCCCAAAATATGGTATGCTATTATCTAGATCATGGGGCGCTAATATTGGAGGTTCTCTCCAACTAGATATGACTTATGCTACAATTCCAGTTTTCGGAGGTCAATTTACTCGTCTTTATAGAGAGACTAGGTTAGCATTTACTGTAGGTGACTCGAAAAACCCTAACAATCATCCAGTGTATATTGCCGACCAAGATTTAGGAAATTGTATATTATCTTTAGATGATGATTTTGAAGTAGATGTAGATGATAAATGTACAGAAGAAAAAATTGAAAAAAAGGAAATAGAGAAAAATGTATATAGTACTGGTGTATGGAAAATGCATTTTGATGGTGCTTCCTCCTATCTTGGAGCTAGGGCAGGAGCACTTCTTATCACTCCCGATGATCAATTTTTTATTCCTTTTTCATATAGGCTCTAGTGGTATATAGATTGTACAAATAATGTATGTGAATATGAAGCTTTAGTGTTAGGACTAGAAGCTGCTAGAAGGATGAAGATTAAGAAACTCGAAGTATTTGGCGATGCAGAGTTAATTATAAAACAAGTGAATCGGCAATATCAGGCTAAGCATCCTAGATTACAGTCCTATAGGAATTGTGTCTGGGATTTAATCGAGAACTTCTTCACTTCTGTGAATTTTCATTTCGTCCCAAGATCTGAGAATCAACAAGCTGATGCTTTAGCCAAAGCTACATCAACTTTTACATCCCCGACTGCTTTTAATTTAAAATATCATATACAAATGAGACATCGCCCTTCAATACCAAATAATATACAACATTGGCAGGTTTTTGAAGACGATGAGCAGCTTCGGAAGTTTCTAGAATCATTAGATGAATTTGCAGAAACACATAATGATCAAGAAAAACAAAATGATCCTATTTGGATCATGCAAGAAGGGGAGGATTCTAAAGAATTTCATGATAAAATTGCAAACCACCGAATGCTTGTTCTCAAGAACAATCAAATCCCCAAGGGTCTAATCCCTTTGGAAAGACTTTTTAATCATGATGACATCCCTTCTAAAATGACTCTACAACCCCAACTAGAGGAGGTTAAAGATAGTAATATAGGAACTGAAGATAACCCCCGAATGGTTAAACTATCCAAATATTTATCAACAGAAAACAAAAACAGATACACGGAGTTATTAAGAAAATATAAAGATGTTTTTGCGTGGTCGTACGAAGAACTGAAAACATATGAAACTTATGTAATTGAACATAAAATACCTCTCAAACCGGGTGTCAAACCTTTAAAACAAAAAACTCCGACAATTTAACCCCCTATTTTATTACCTGTCATCAAACGAGAAGTCAAAAAACTTCTTGACGCTAAGATAATTGTACCCCTTAGATATTCTGATTGGGTAGCTAATCTGGTCCCAGTTAGAAAGAAAAATGGGGAAATCAGATTATGTGTCGATTTCAGGAATCTTAATAAATCTTCTCTTAAAGATAATTATCCTCTACCTAAAATGGACCATGTACTTGAAAAAGTAGTAGGGGCTAATAGAATGTCAATGATTGACGGATTTTTAGGTTATAACCAGATTGCTGTCAGTGATCTTGACAAAGAAAAAACCGCATTTACTACTCCTTGGGGCACGTTTATGTACGATAAAATGTTGTTTGGACTAATGAATGCAGGAGCTACTTTTGAATGCACAATGGATATTGCTTTCGTCGGCGAACGGGACAAGTTTGTAGTCATCTATTTGGATGACCTTACTGTTTTTTCAAAACCAGATGAAGACCACCTAATTCATCTCAAACAAACATTTGAAAAATGCCGCAGGTTTGGTCTATCCTTAAATCCTAAAAAGTCTCATTTCTCTATGCAGGAAGGCAAGTTGTTGGTTCATATCATATCTCGAGATGGAATCGGGATTGATCCTAAAAGAGTAGAGGTTATAGATACAATAGCTATTCCTAGGAATGTTAAAGAAATTCAATCATTTTTAGGAAAAATAAATTTCTTGAGAAGATTTATTCCTAACTTCACTGAAATTGTTAAACTGATTACAGATATGCTCAGAAAAAACAGTGAAGTAAAATGGACAGCAGAATCTAAGGCATCCTTCGCCCATATTAAAAAATTTATAAGTGAGGCTCCGGTACTAGCAAGTCCCGATTACCTCAAAGATTTTCTTATTTTTTCATTTTCCTCTGAACACACGCTTGTTGTTGTACTCCTTCAGAAGAACGAAGAAGGTTTCGAACAACCTATAGCCTTCTTTAGCAAAAGCCTCCGAGATGCAGAACTCAAATACAATATAATGGAAAGGCAAGCGTATGCTATGGTAAAGGCATTGAAAGCTTTCAGAACTTATGTTTTACATTCTAAAGTGATTGCATATGTACCCACTAGTTCCGTAAAGGATGTCTTGGTTCAGGCAGACAGTGATGGTAAAAGAGGAAGATGGCTTGCAAAAATTCAAGAGTTTGACTTGGAGGTTAAACTGACCAAATTGGTAAAAGGACAGGGTTTAGCTAAAATTTTAGCTGAATCCAATTTTAGGGCTCTTAGGATAAACAGTGCTCAGGAGGAAGAAGGATGGATAGACGTGAATGAACTTGATGACCAAATAGTTGAAAACAGGATCGAGGAGAAATTTGCGTCGTTGAATTGGTACAAGGACATAGTAACATACTTATTAACTTTGAAATGTCCAGCTGACTTGTCTCCATCCAAAGCTAGAATGCTGAAACTGCATGCAGTTAAATACTGTATTTCTGAGAAACGATTATATTGGAAAGACCCGCTTTGTTTCCTCTTAGTCTGTCTGGTCGAATCATAAATGGAGGAAGTTATAAGTCAATTTCATGAAGGAGTCTGTGGAGGGCACCATGCTTGGAGAGCTACAACATACAAAATCCTGAGAGCTGGTTATTACTGGCCTAAAATTTTCCCAGATGTCAATGTTAAAGTACGAGCTTGCAATCCCTACCAATTATTTGCAGGAAAACATAAGCTACCAGCGATGCCATTAGTCCCAGTCAAGACAGAAACTCCTTTTCAACAATGGGGACTTGACTTCATAGGTGAGATTAATCCTCATTCAAGTGCCCAACACAGATGGATTCTAACCGCTACAGACTATTTCACCAAATGGGTGGAAGCTATCCCAACAAGGAAGGCTACTGATTCAATAGTTATAGACTTCTTAGAAGAAAATATCCTGTCCAGGTTCGACTGTCCTAGAAAGATAGTCACAGACAATGCGCGGGCTTTTAAGTCTATGGAAATAATCATTTTTTTCCAGAAATATAATATTGTGTTGGGACATTCCACAGCATACTACCCGTAGGGAAATGGTCTGGCATAATCTTCAAACAAAAGCTTGATCAGTATAATCAAGAAAGTGTTAAATGAAAATAAAAAATCTTGGCACTTACATTTAAAATATGCTCTATGGGCAAATCGGATAGGTACAAAGAAGTCTATCGGTACTTCTCCCTTTCAAATGGTATATGGAACTAATGTAGTGTTTCCCATAAATCTGGCACTTCCTGTGATGAAACTATGGCAAGATGAGAAGGAAGAACCAAACCCTCTCACAAGAAGAATAAACTAGCTGATTGAAGTTCAACAACACAGGGCTGTAGTGTATGAAAAAATGCAGAAGTACCGGGATGACATGAAGATATTATTTGATCATAAAGCCAAGAACAGGAAATTTCTCCCAAGGGATCTGGTTTTGAGGTGGGATGCTCAAAAGGAGGATTCAGGAAAAAATGGTAAATTCAATCATATTTGGTATGGACCTTTTAAGGTAGCATCTTCTGAAGGAAAAAATTCTTTTCTTCTTGAAAATTTGGATGGTAAGATATTGAACGCCCCTGTTAATGGGCGTTTTTTAAAGCATTATATGGAATAATTAATTCACAAAAAAAAAATTAAATAAATAAATAAATCTCATTGTATATACCGCTTTGTTTTTTATTTTTTGAAAACCCCTTTTCACTTTGTAAATAAATTAAAAATAAAAAATAAATAAAATTTAAGTTTTTATACCAAAAAAATAAAAAAATAAATAAATAAAATATATAAATAAATGAATAAAATTTAAATAAGAAGAAAAGTCCAAAGAGTTGTTTTTGAAATCATAACTTAGGTTTCCATCTTACAGATTGTTGAACATCTCCTTTAATACCATCGATGCCATCTTTCATGACTTCGGACTTTCTTATCAGAGTAAGAGAGATTATGTATTAATCTGGAAAATCAATAAATCTTTAAATTCAGTAAGGTCAGTTTTTATAGTTCTTTTTCTCTGACTAAAACTGGTTATGTTTGGCTTGATTTTGACTATCTTAAGTTTCTTAACAGTTTGTCTGAGGTTTTAAGCTTGCTCAAAAGAGAACCCTTGAAAATAATTTTTCCCTTTTTCTCTACAGACTAAGGGGTTTTGAAGGTTGAGAAAGATTGGTCTAGAATAATCAAAACAAGTTGACAAACCTCTATTATAAATTTTTATACAGATAACCACCCCTGATATATTAAGTATCACTAATTTCCCCTGCTTCGTATGCACAAGCTAACTATAAGACATATGGTGAAAGGAAATTCATATTTGATTGCCCCCATCTAGTCCCACAGACGATGAAAGGAAATTCATTTAAATTATTTCCCTCGTCTAACTATAAAAGAAACAGATAACTTCATTGGGGTACTGAACAGGCCTGCTGGCAGTGAAGCAATATCTGAGCATAAAATTTGCACTCGAAGCGGTGAAAGGAAATTCAGTAAAAGGGACAGATAACTTCACCGGGGTACTGAACAGGCCCACTGGCAGTGAAGCAATATCTGAGGTGTCTGTAAGGTTGTCATACTTATCTATCACTCTATTCTAGTTATCAGTTTTTCGAAACCGGATATTCATCTTAAGTCTAAATAGAGCTCCCTAATTACAAATTATTATTTTTTTATTTCGATTGATGCAAGCTGAAATTTACAAATCTGTTGAGTTTCCTAAGATTGTTTTAATGATCTTGATMTTGAATTAAATTTAGAATGAGAAAGAGAATATTCTGAAGAAGATTACAACTGATTTTAAAGCAAATAAAAGTTTTGAAAAGGTTTTCACAGGTTTTATAAAATCTCTTTTTCCTCTCCTTTAACAGTTTATCAGAGATAAACCCTTGACACCATTTACCCAATGAAGGCACTGAGTCTACATGTTCTCCTCGTCCCATAGGGAGATGAGGTCCCCAATTGGAGTCTATGTTGAAACAGATCTTAAAATATTTTATCCTTAAGGCCTAGATTTTTATTTTTTGAGTCTTTAAAGTTTTTGGCTTTCCTAAAACAAGAATTTCGTCAATTCTAAATTCGCAATACCTTTTTATTTATTATTTTTGAATAAAGAACGGATAAAAGTTTACAAAAATATAAGTTTTCCAATACTCTTCGAAAAATTATTTAAAAGGAGTATAATTTTAAACTCGTGAGTTTTTCATTCAAATGTTAAAGAAATCAGGATTCGGGGTTTTCCGTAAACAAATTTTTGATACAAATCGAATTGCGAAACCCCGATCCCCGATCTCTCGATACTTTAAGACTTAATCAAAACACAAATTATTTAATTCTCTTTTAAGAAGGTTTAAAGATTAAGATAATCACGTCGCGATATCGGGATTCGCGGTTCAATAAGATCATATATCCCGTCATGGCGTTTCTCGAATTCCTGATTTACTAAACCCCGATCTACAGTTTACGTTAAATAAACTAATTTTGTTTTCAACTTAATCTTGATTACTTATTTAATTAGGATAAGTTAAATCTTGATTAAAAGAAAAGCGCCATCGCGATTTCACAATTCGCGATTCCGTGAGAGCGCGTCTCATGTCATCAGGTTTCCCAAAATCCCAATTTCCGGAATTCCAATTAACGAAATCTCGAAAGGTTCTAATCTCGATTAATGAACATACTAAAAACATTTAAACTTTAATTAATACATCCCGATTTCGCAATTTCAGTGATCGGGTTTCCTCGATGACATATCCTTCGACATCAAGATTGTCGAAACCCCGAAAAGTCATGTTTTCAAATTTAACTCACATTAACACTAATAAATCCACTTTCTAAACAGGTTTAAAGTTAATCTTTCTTTGAGTGTTCATTAATGCGTCCTTGTCTGATTAAGCAAGTTTCTCTTTTTATTTTGAAAAGGCTGAGAAAGCCTAAGTACGGACATTAAATGCATATCTCCAAAAATATTTTTTGCATTAAGAGCTTTAATTTCATAACAAATGTACAAATCTCAATATTTTTATGATATATTCGAAGTAAACGTTGGAAACCTTTGTGTTTTCATTCTAAATCTGAGCTTATTCATCCACTTTCTGTGACAGGTTCTCAAGTCAAACACAGATCTATGGCACCTAAAAAAGCACAGAAGAAAAACGAAGGACCACAGGAAGGTGACATTATCTCTAATACTACTCCACATGCCATACACTCCATCAAATCATGGACTAGAATTTCCGACTTGCTGGAGGACGAGCTAAAGTATGCTGACCCTGATTCTGAAAATCATCTATGGGATGTTGCTGAGTCTGAACTTCATAAGGTTGTCACGTGCCCGAGGCTGGTGGCATATACTGAGATGGTAGGTTGGGCTCTCGATAAGGTAGATATCCCAACAAGGAGTATCCAGAACGAGAAAGGAGCTATCGTCGTCTCATTTTGGCCTGAGCACATTCAAGTAATGTATAAACTATCTCCGAATTATAAACACACCTTTAATGCTGAATATTTAGCTGAATTTCAGAGAAACGAATGTATTGAGGCAGACCAGACATACCCCGACATGATTAAAGGATGGGCAAGGTCTGAAGCAAAATTTAGGGCTGATTCTCATGGGATTTATGCCACAGCATCCTTAAACGAGTATATGGTTTATGTAGCCATGATGTTATGCAGACTTTTCGGAAGGAAAGATCCTTGTCACTTTCATGCAGACTGGGTACCCTTCTAAGAAGAAGTTGGAAATGGAAATGGTTTCAACTGGCATAAAATTTTATCGGATAACCTGACACAAGAAATTTTAGAGTATAAAGAAGCCAAGTCAAAGGGACAACCAGTGTCATTTTATATGTCTGCATATATTATGGATGTTATTTGTTTTATGACCCCATTTCCATTAATGAATTGGAGTTGGAGTGTTTCCTGCCCAAAGCCTGTTCATAAATACCACTCAACCCTCTGGTAAGAAAATATTAAAGAATCATTTTACGATGTTTGTCATATTGTAATTATTCCTATGCACAAATTATTTTTTGGATGCGAACCCCCTCGCATTTCTGATGCAGTCATTAAAAGTCTTAAATCTGTTGCCGATTGGTTTATTGAGGAAATTTTTTCCTATGTTAGGGTCTATGGTTGTTCCATTCCTCCTCACGCACTCCTGAAATTCTTACCAGACAGATTGATATGCAGAGAAGTAGTTTATCAGTTAGCCAAGGGTGGTATTGGGTTAGAAATAAAAACCCTTCAGAAAAAAGCATGGCCATCTTTCCCTGTTCATGTCGGGAAATTTACTTTATCAAATTTAGGCCATTCTAAGGCAGAGGCCGAGTCATTAGAGGAAGTGAAGTTAGTAAACATTGAGCACAGAAAACATGACCCTTACCAAATAATTAGTCGTCATTACATACATTGTAATTTAAAAGCATATGAACATAAAGTTTTTGTTTATGATGATATTTTCAAAGATGTTAAGTCTTATGAGGAAGTGCAGAATAGATTTCAGGCCTTGCCACCTGACTCACAGGCTGGGTTTTCATCTTTTCAAAGCCATAGGTGAAGCTATCTGCCGAAGATTTTACAAGGTGAAATTTCGACCTCATTGCCAGAATAGGAAGAAACCCCTCCAGAGTTTGAAACTAATAATCAAGGTAAAGCCAATAACAAATATAACTTGAAGTATGTTGAAGTACTTCCTCAAAACACAGAAGGTTCTCAGATAAAAGAACCAAGGACAAGGAAAGGAAAAGGACTGGAAACAAGTCCAATAATTCTTGACGATGTTCCAGAAAATATTGGAGGAACTGCTTCAAAAGAACTTGGTAGTCCTATAACCTCTTTAACTCCATTACAGTCTACTTTCGGAACCCCTCATGAAGGAGTTTTGTATGTTAGTGACCTAGAGCCGATTTCAAGAGATGAAATCCCCTCGTCGGATTATTTTTTCAGGAAAAAGCGAAGAGCAGTCTTGAAGCAAGAAATTCATCCAAGAGGAGAAGGAACGATTAAAAGGCATAGAGTTATCATAGATGGAAAGAAACTCAAGGAAGGAGAGTTTTCTACAGAATTAGAAGGAACAATGGGTGCTATAGCATCAACTAATATGTATTCTGTGGGAAATTTAACAACTATGCTTGAAGAAAAGGATCAAACAATAATTCTATTGCAAGACAAAATAAAAGAAAGTAAAAGAAATATTGCTTGGGGAATACAGAAAGGTCTAGAACAAGCTAGACTCAAAGATATGCAAGAAATCCAAAAAATAAATAAAGAGTTGGATGAGGCAAAACATTTAATACAGGTCACACAAGAACAGGTTCAAAATCTAGGAGAAGAAAACAAATGGTTGCATGATAAGATTATTTCTATTACTAACCAGGTAGTTGAAATTGAACATTTCAGGACACAGGTATCAGAGATATATGCAAGAATAGAGGAGGAACAACAGAAAGTATTCTTGAATATGGAAATAATCCAGAATTATTTTCAGGAATCAAATAAGTCTTTGGAAAATGTGTTCCAGAAAGAAAGAGAAGTGAAAGCATCTAGGACAACCTTTCAGAAAACAGTGGCATCCTCATCAAAGAAATAAATTGGAAAGACACAGAAATTATCAATTTCTGAACAGGTTAAAGGAGATATAATGATTAAGGTGTGGGAGTCAAAATTGGTTGAATATAAACGAATCACAAGGGAAGTTAATGAAGACTGCCAAGGAATCTTCGATCTCTTGGAAAGAGATTCAGTGAATATCGGAACATATGGTTGTTCCAGATTGTTAGGTGAAGTCAATATAGCCAAGCATCAGCTGAGGTTTAGAGAAGAGCTCGAGGAAAAGAAAGAAGATATTTCAAACATCAAATTGATCAACATCACAGAGATCAACAAGTGGATGGTAACTTCAAGTTTAAAACTGAAAACTGTTAAGTTCACAGAAAGAATGATAGAAAGTTGGTTGCCTGAATTACAGAGGAGATTTTTCTCATTTGAAACAAATGAAATACCCGAAGCTCCAAGGATCTTAGTAGTTTTTTTGGTAAAATGTGTTCAGTGTGTTGATACAGAAAAATAAATTTCGTCAACACAAACTTGAAACCTTTTTTAAATGTTTTTGTTATTAGAAATTGTAAATGGTTGACATTATTTTTATGTAACCGTAATATTAGGAAGTTGGTTAATGACCAATGAGAAACTTTGATGAAAATGTATAAATATAGTTTCTAGAGGCTGAGAAAGGGCTTTAGAAATTTTAGAGAGAGCCATTTTTGCAATATCAGTTTAGAAATACATCAGAATATAAATCGCAAACGAGATTCTGGATCCTGCAACTTTGTAACTATGTGTCTTCCCCTGTTTATTATACTTTGTTGAATTCTTCCTTTAATGTTTTCTCTAACAAGTAAATCAATTTGAAATAATATACATCATTGATTTATATGTTCAGGTTGGTTTGGAAGTTAAATGGTTTACAATCTTTCCTCTGAAATTGCTTTAGCAATTTTAAGACCGGTAAAGCTTTTGTTCCTTAATTCTTAACTCTTGTTAGAAGTTCTCTTTTTCTTTCGTCGTTGTCTATTGAAATATAAGATTCTTTCTTGATTAAAGCCTTATATTTCTTTGTATTGTTCATTTGTTGTTTACAATTTCTCGAAATTGTTACAAAACCATGAAACGGCCTTGAATGTGTTTACATTACTGTGTTAGGTTTTAAAATTGTTTTCCTTGATCTTCATCTATGGAAATCTGAAGTAACAAACTAATTAAAACCCTTTTATAAATAAATAAAGATTTATCCTCCATGACTGTTCCAAGTGCTAGACAACCCAACATTGAACCCGGACTCCAAGATCAAACTAGCATCGCTTTAAACCTATTTAACACCATTTTACAGACAACAACCAACCGGGTAGAACTAGAACGATCATGGGCTGTAATTGAGCGTGACATTAGCATCCAAGAACAACAAGAAGAAAGACAAAGACAGTTGAGAAACTGATTTTTCCTTTACCTTCTTAAATTATTATTATTTCTAAATCATTCCTTTTAAATCATTTATGGATGCCTTGACGGTATGTTTTATAGCCTTAAAACATAAACTCAGGAACAACACATCCAATCAAGGTTGTTTGCAATGTATAAATGTAAAGCATCCCACTCTCAAGCAACTATATGATAGCATAAGAATTTAATATCATTAATTAGTTATTGTTAATAAATGAATAATTTAATAGATGTGTAATATATTAAATCTACATCAACATCTAATAATTACCTTTCACAGTCCTCATTTTACCTTTCCCCAATAGGACCTTCCCTTCAAATTTGTTGATGGAGTCGAGATGCGAAATCTGAGGCACGTTCATATTTTCTACTAGTTTATGTAGATATTGAGTAATATACACCATGCATTGATATACCATATATCCCTCAACCATAGAACCCTCCGGACGTGATTTTTGTCTAACAAAATCCTTCAGTGACTTCAACTGCCTCTCCACCATCCACATCGACCTTGTGTGTACGGGTCCACATAATTCAATCTCCTCAACTTGGTGTATGAGGTAGTGTTCTTGTGCATTGAAAAAAGTTGGAGGTAGATACTGTTGCATTTGACACATTAGTCAGGGAATTTTTCTCTTCCAATACCTTATATCTTCTTTATGGATTTCTTTTGATGATAGCCACCTACAAATGTCAATGCAATTAAAAAATATCAAGGCATATATAAATTTGCAGATAAAAGATAATATGTCAATAAGTTCCAATAAAAATCACATAAGAAGTACATTTTCCTTATAAAACAATACTTACCTCGTGTATTTGCCAAGTACATAAATAATTTGTTTTATGTTGTTGTCAAAGTCGCCTGGGAGAGATAAAGGTAGAACATACTGTAACAAAAAACAAATAATTATTATTTGTTTCCAAAAAATGCATACCAATAAGAAAATATATTAT
>ML797646.1:0-14053 GCA_009831015.1 Picea engelmannii
TGTTCAGATGGTTAAGGGCTCATCCTTTAACAACAACCCATCAGCTGCATCACCTAGAGTTCTTTCACTGCTATGCTCAGTTCTTCTCATTTGTAAGGAAAGAAAACTGTGTGAGGGCCCCAAAGAGCCTTCCATTGGGGGGAGAAGAAACCTCGGGTCTCTTCCTTCAGCGTGCTCCGATTTCATCAATACACCTGCCTGAAACCATTGGTGACACCTGTGTTTTGTGTTTTGTGTTTGATGTTTGTTGTTTCTTTTCACAGTTTTATTTGTTTTCAGTTGATATTAGCTTGTAGTTTGTTTTGCTTCTCTAACCCTATGCTCCATAGTTGTTCTGCCCTGCTAGACCCAACAGGGTATGCAAGCGCTCTCTATTTGCTCACCTGGTGACCATTTGAACGCGAACAAAGTGGAAAAGGTGTATGGCCACAAAGATCAATCCTCCCCCCTTAGGAAGCAATGATACCCATTGTTTGGCTCGTGATATAATTGATTTAATGATGTTAATAAGATCCATTATGGCTAAATATGTATATGTGTTTTCCTGTTTTGAAGAGTTTTGAAGAGATTTTGTGTTAAATCCCTATGATTCATACCAGGTATGCATATGGAGAAAGATGGTGGAAGAAGGAGATGTTGCTTGTCAAAATCGTAAATCATTTTTTACTTCTAGAATGTCAAAGCCCTAACTGGAGTTAGGGTATTTCACAGAATTGGTTGAAGAAATAATGGAAGACTTCTTTGATGATTATTCGTAGGTACATTACATGTGAAGGGTGGTTTTCCCTTGTTCACCTTTATCATATTAGGTTTATTATGCATTTGAATGGTGATAGTCCTTTGTGTTTTCCTTTCTTTTTATTAAAAAGTTTGTCAAAGATATCTAAAAGGATACACACCCATCCTGCAACCGCTGGTAAAATTTTATTTCACCAAAGACTTATTAAAACCTTGGTTATGTATGTGTTGGGAGAAGTCCAACGTTCTTGGGACTATTTGCTTGAATCACTTCAACTTGAAGAACAGGGATCCAAGCATAAAGATACCTTAGAGAAGAGATCCAATTTAAAATCAAAAAGGGTTCATAAGGCTTTTGTTACAGTGAAAGAAAGTTCCCCTATATCCAGAATAAATTGATCCTTCAAAAGGAAGTTGCAGTCACAACAAGAAACCAATAATTTACATAAATATTGTCTAGTAGCCAATATGACCAAAACATAGAAAAAGAAATTAAAAACGGAGTCAGAGATGGAAATTCAAACTCAAATTGAGTCTCGTGTTCCAAAAGACGAGCCTAAATATTGCAAAGAAGTTCATGTCAGTGGATCGACTAATAAGAAGACTTAAGAGTCCATGCAAAAACAATATGAACATGTAAGAGAGGGTAAAGGTAAGAAATTGAGCAATAAAGGAAAGAGTAAACCAGTAGTGAATTATCCCAGCAGATCTAAAACGAGGGAAACTAATAAGTTGAGGTTAAATTCAAAGGCCTTATTCCATCCTATTATTAAGAAAGAAAATGTAATTATCATTGATGATGATACAATGGAAAGTACAGAGGAGGAAAAGGGACAGTCACCAATAAATTCTTCACACAAGTTGAGAAAATATAAATTGGAGCCTGAAGAAGAACATTATAATGAACCTGTGGAGAAATAGAGAAAGGATGAGAAGGGTAAACAAATTGGAGAGCATCCAATGAGGCATGTAACTAGAGAAACAAAAAAGATAATTCTAAACTCTAAATCTTTACCCAAGTCCTCTTTGAAACAAGGCCATTTGACTTTTCTTAAAGACAATCTAGAGTATGCTGAGATCAAGCAAGAATTTGACTATTTTCCAGAGACAGAGGAGCTACATGATGTTTAGGAGATGAAAATATCAATAAGTGTTGAAGCAAAAGAGGTTGGTGGTGGTTCATCTTCAAAGGGTCATAAGTATGAATTTAGAGTTAAAAATCCCAAATTCTCCATTGATCTAAATCAACCTGCTCCAGATGAAGACTATATTGAATTCAGAGTAGAAAAAAGGGATGAAAAAGATAGGTTTAAAGAATTGCAAGCCATGATTATGAAGTTGAAGAAGAAAAAGTGGATGATAGAACAGTGGAATGCCAAACATCAAGAAAAGTTATAGAAACTTAAGAAGAAGAACAAGGATCAAAAAACATTGCTCAAAGAGGTAAGGGAGACAAACATTAAACTTTATTGGCATAATGTGGTTTTGAAAACCAAGCTGAAATAAAGAAAGACCAAAGGTTCTTCTTCTATTATACAATGAATATTTCAAAATTTGAGGAATCAAATTGTTTTGACTTTTTGTTGAATACAAGAAATACCTGTGCTAAATGTTTTGAAAAATGTTATCAAAAGCTACACAGAAGCAGATTATTTTTTACTATGTAAGGAAATACAGGAGCAACCTTTGCAATTGAGGAAGACTTTGTGACTAGTCTTGTTATATATCTACCTTCATCAGTTGTTGAAGTAATTCGAGTCTATATGAATTTTTCTCACCACAATAGGGGTGTCTATTCTTCACACCAATCTTGAAGGACCAGCTCAACATCATATTCACCCCTTATTCTGTGAGATCCGAATATCTCATCAAATTAGAACTAGTCAAAAATCAAGTATTATCTAAAGACTAGGTTGAAAGAATCTGAATTATATATATGAGAGAATGTGTCCCCTAAGTTCTAACTAGAAAATAGGATCTTATCTAAATTGTATCTAGAAAGTAGGATCTTTAGAAACTAATTGTTGTGTATAAAAAGGGATTTGATTGACAGAATGAAGGGTTGATTGGTTGGGAATCATTGGTCATTTTTTAGAAAACTTTGTTTGTAAGACAAAGACTTATTTCATTCTGGTACTAAATGGAAAAGACTATCTGATGGTTAGATTTATATTCTTGTCTATATTTCTATCGTTTTCTTACTTGAATGCATGTTAATCTTTTGATAAACATTTGATGTATCTTGTTGTGAGTAAGCCAATGAAAACTTTATTGTTTGCTTGTTCATAATCAGATTTGTTTTCGAGTTTCATATGTGAGTGGACAAAATGAAAGCTTACATATTTTCTTTGTCTTTCATATTACATTTTCCATTTGATTTATTGGATTGACTTCCATTTACTAAACCATTGAGATATGAATTTTCTCTTACATATTTGAGATTGATATTTTTACATTATCTTTGACCCAACCTTCAAACCATTTCAAAACCCAATACACATCCTTATCTATAAAACTTATTGCAATAACTTGATCTTGCCCTTTTACACTCAAGTGAAACTTTTAGGGACTAACAATTACAATGATATTTTAGATCATAATGTGATACATTTTAAATTTTATTTCAATAAAATTAAAGGTCAATCTAGGACAACCAACTATAATATCGAAATTACTAATTTAATGTGTACTAATAATTATATGAATATATTTAACACAATATTGAAACTTTAATATCCATAAATATTTGATTAGAAAATGAGAAACTAAGCCAGACCAACCCTTAACATGGTTGGATTTTTTGTGCCCGCATGTTTCGAACAGGTGACTTTTCAACACAGAGTGGCTTAACAACACACTCCATCACCGACTCTCCTACACCTCGGGGACTAAACTTTACATATATAAACTTCAAACATCTTTGTAAATTTGAAGCATTACTCTTGTTAATTGGAAAAAGTTAAATAGTACTACTTTTGTAATATGAAAATATAATAAAAGTCAATGATATGGTTGGTTGATAGCAATGGAGCAAATGTTTGCCATAGATAGGGTATTGATTTATTCCACTTTCATGTTTAGTGGCTTGAAATAAAACATACATGCATTAAAAGTTTTTCATATCCACAACTATAAAGTGAGTAGTATTAAGGTTTTTTACTTAAATAATTTTTAAAATAATATTTAATGTAGTTTAGCTTTTGTTTTATAGTTATATTTTAAATAAATATAATAAAAATATTTGTAATAAATTATGTATTAGTAATATTGGAATAAAAATATTCACATTTTGTTTTAATATAATTTTAATCTATTCTCTCAAAGAAAGAAAAAACTTGCATTTTAGAAGTTTACATTTTAATTCCATCCTTTATTGTTACTTACCACAATCAATTAATTTTAATATAAATATAAATATTGAAAAAAAATATTTCTTTGTAAAAGTTAAAACAAATATTTTAAAGATATTTATTTTTTATAATGATGATCTTAAGAAAAGTAAGAGATTACTTGGATTTCTTTAAAATGTTATTTAGATGTTTTTCCAACTTTCACTATGCAGCGTATGAGAATTAGTTCTTATTTTAGCAATATTGATTCTCTTATTTACTTTATTCAAAACAAAAAGATCATTTTTATCTTCAAAATTAAGGTTAACCACCTCCTTATAGTATCTTAATTGTCATTCTCTTTAAATTTAGCTTGTACAATATTTTTAATAGAATAATTTTTTATCGCATTTCCCAATGATTTAGCCAAGATTTGGCATCATTATGTCATGCTAGCTTGAGTAGTTGGTGATTTTGGTTAGAGTATGAGTCAATTTTGGAGAGCCTTTTGTTATTCATGTTGTTTATTTTGTTATTGTACATCAAGTACCTAATCATAGTTGTGCTCTAGATGGGGAAATGATAGCTTCTATGAGGCTGATAGGATAGGGTATATTCTCTTTAATTTAAAGATTATAACTTATAAAATTCTTTTGAATCTGTTCTATCTTTCTTTTTCCAAAATTCTAAAGAGATACTATATTCATGAAATCACCATTAACACTTTGCCCAAAACAATTTAGTTATTCAACAAACAAATAAAAACTCAAAAAAAAAAACTTTAAACATAGAATAGAATCAATTATACAAGTAACCAAAAAACACATATAAATCATACACCCAAATCACTAGCCAAAAAAACACATATAAATCATACACCCCAAATCAGGGTAACATAAAATCAATATCATACTTATAAAAATGAGTGATTCTTCACCGTCACATGCAACCCACTTAATACACTATCTTTATATCTTCTTAAGTGGCCCTACATGATAAAACTTAATAATCAAATATTGATCAACATGTGAATAAACACATTCAATGTAAGAAGGTAGTGATGTGTTTTAAGGAAATCCTACTGTTTTTAGGAAATCCTACCTAAAAGCCTACAAAGTTCTAAACACAAGATCTATTAACTTCAATATTCCAAATAGATTTGACACCCATCGAAAATCGTCTTAAAATGGAGCCTCTTCTCAGAGAGGCTTCCAGAGGTCCATAAGGCTGGCCACAGCAGCTTCCAGAGATGCATAAGGCTGGCCACAGCAATGATATTAGAAATTCTTTCCAAACATGAAAAATACAGTTTGGAATTTTAATTTGCCATTTCAATCAAGATTTTTAGCATTGATGAGAGAAAATGCCAAAGTCCAACGCCGAGCATGTTGGCTGTCAAATTCCAACAGACATCTTGCCCAATTGTATACTCCAATGATCATGACTGACAGACTGCACACTGACTGAAACTGAAATCGAAGTTGACAGAAAAGACCGATGGTGTGTGAAACGAAATAACGGTGTTGATACCAAGCTCGCTACGTACCGGACGCAGATTCCAGGCAGGGTACCTAACTGGACACCTAAGTAAATATGACAGATCATTTTGTCACGGTTTATGTAAAATTGTCTATAGAGGCCACCAAGTTGCGAACAAAAAATACAAAATTGGTAACGTCATCTGATAATTCTTCCAGTGAACGACTGTCAATGTTCATGGGAAGGGTTTGCAAATTCATGGGCATCTTGGTCAGTCTGTACGTTGAACAATTTGATGGTATGATGTTAGGCTTTCGCTGAAGTCGAGTCCTTCTACATATGTTAAGCAAAAGTACATTGATTACAAGCTTCTGAAGAATTACTCGTCCAGGGAGGATGCAGCTCGGTCTTATTTACATCGCCTTGCGTGACCGCAGGCTCAGCAGCATAGCAATGATCTGTCTGTTAGTACTATTTTGACCGAACGTTAACTCATTCATCAGTGGACCATACATACCGTCCTTCTAAGCAGGGGCTTTTGCTTTTTGGTGGACATATGACATCAGGTTATCTGTCAATCAAATACTTGGGGATGTTTTTTGGGATGTTTTTAGGTAATTTTTTTTATTTTGCCCGAATTCAGGTGATGAATGGTTGGATTTGCAGATTAGAGTGATTAAGTTTGTATAATCCCAGTACTCCTGGGTTTTTTCAGTAAGATGAATCTATTTATGCATTCATAAAGGCAATTTAAACAACAGAATATAGAGATTTTGTCCAAATTTACATAATCGGATTCCGGTCAATTCTTGCCAGAAAACTCAAAAGATAGAACGTTTAGCCAACTCCTATGATATGAGGATCTCCAGTAAAATAATTGAGACCATGTGGTGTATGAATGAATGTAATGTAAGCATTAATATATGGATCCAGCATGTAGCTAAATGGTGTGGTCTATGTGATGGTTTGTCTTTCTTCATTTGATTATTGGTGTATGAAATATTTGAAACGGTGTGATGTATAAATGAATGTAATGTAAGCATTAATATATGGATGTAGCATGCAACTAAATGGTATGTGTGATGGTTTGTCTTTTTTTATTTGATTATTAGTGTATGGATGAATGTAATGTAAGCATTAATATATGGATGCATCATGTAGTTAAATGGTCTGTGTGATAGTTTGTCTTTCTTCATTTGATTACGGGTGTATGAATGAATGTAATGTAAGGATTAATATATGGATGCAGCATGCAGCTAAATGGTCTGTGTGATGGTTTGTCTTTCTTCATTTGATTACTGGTGTATGAATGAATGTAATGTAAGCATTAATATATAGATGCAGCATGCAGCTAAATGGTTTTTCTTCATTTGATTATTGTTGTACTTAAAATTGTAAACTTTAAAGATAATGGGCAGTGTATTTGATTATTGATGTACTTAAAATTGTAAACTTTAAAGATAATAGGCAGTGTGATGAAATAGATTAAAAAGGATAGATTTTAGAATTAAGTGAAAAGAAGGTAATAAAAAATGAGATTATATTGAATAAGAAATAAAACTCTATTAATTCATAATCAATGAAATAATTATTTACATAAAATAAAAAAATTGGAAGTTAAAATTTCTGACATGTCATTTGTTTATTTAGGTTAAATTTATGTCATCTAGAAGTTTTGAAATTGAAAGGGAAAAAAGTATCAACAATAAGAACATTTATATTTTTAAAGAAAAAATTAAAATAAGTTGCATGTAAGGTTATCTTTCCTATATATGAACAAATAAAATAGAAATAATCAACTGAATGAAAATTTGAGTTGCTTACCTAAACATGAAGTGTAACTTACTTAACTGATTTAGTTTATAAATAAAATAAATAAATGGTTAGGTTAAAAATGAATTTTAAAACACAACCTCAAAATGAGTATATTATATAAGGATATATTTTTGAGATAAAATGATATCTAACTTTATTGAATTTATTAGTTCACATTGATTAAATCCTTTTTAGTCATACTTTATTATTATTTAAATTTTGAGGTTCATTTTTTCTTTGTCAAACAAAAGATTCATGACTTTTCAATATTTTTACACTTTCCAACAAAAAAATTCATGACTTCTAAATATTTTTATCACTTTTCAATTTATGTTCACATAAATTAATAGCTTATGGATTTAAATTAAAAAAAATTATAAATACATAATCCTTTTGAATGAGAAGAGTTTATATTTGATTTTTAACATTATTTAAAGATTAATTATTTAATATTTAGTATTTTTAAAATATATATATCTAAAAAAATATTTAAAGAAGATTTTGATTTATCAAAATTAATCGAAAATAAATTCATAAAAAATTACTTACAAATATTTTTTATTCTATTTAAACTTTGTATTAAAAAAACTCTTAACATGCATATCAAACACATATTTATCAAATACATATTGTTTCATTTATTATTTTTTACCTATGGAAAGGCATTTCAATGGACTAATAGAACCCTTGAAACTTAAATAATTCCTTTTGCACCTAGTAAGTGGAACCCAATGTTTGAAGTTTCAACTTTTTCTTCTTCCCACTAACTGTTTTGTTGATATATAAATAATATTAATTCATATTTTTTACTAATAATTAAATTAAACAAAGATAAATTAAATATAAATATAAATATGTATATTAAAACAGATTATACCAACCAAAATTAACATATCTTAGAGAGATTTTAAATAAAGAAATAAATTTCACATCTCACAATTAAATACATATTAGATACCATAATAATTTACTTGAAAAATAAATATTGCAAATAGTGTTATTGCAAGCACTTTCTATAACCTATGTGGGGTAGATTGTCAGTATGGTGGATGCAAAATAAAAATAAAATAAAATAACAGAAAATAATAATACTTCATAGTGAGCTTAATAATCAAATCAAATAAAAATAACTTGAATATCAATCAAAATATATACATTAAAACTAATAGCATTAATCAAAATTGACATTTCTAAAATATTCCACATAAAGAAATGAATTTCACATAGCACAATAATATTTACATGAAAAGTGAATGTTGCATGTAGTGTTAATAATTTTTTACAATGTTTAATGTTAGTAATGTGTGACTATTTACTTGAAAAGTAAATAATGGAAAATGTGTTTTATTAATATGTCAACATGGATATTATTAATGTGTACATTTACATGAGAAATGACTTATATTCAGATTATGTAGTAGTGTTATTAATGCATTGTCATGCAATTAGTGTTATTAATATGTTAACATGGGTATTATTAATGTGTATATTTACATGAGAATTGACTTATGTTCAGATTATGTGGTGATGTTATTAATGAATTGTCATGCTTTGTTGGAAATTTATTTAGTAAATAAAAACTCTTACCTAAAAATAATATAATGTTGTTGGTATTATGAAATTTCTTCCTATATTATCAATATAGTTGATATTATGGAATTAAATGTAATAACATTTACTCTAATATTGCCTGCCTGATCCCCCACCCTCATATATGAGAGTGGGGGGTGGGGCAATATTAGAAAAAATGTAATAACATTTACTTTAATATTGCCCCAGCCCCCCAACCCTCATTTGAGGGTGGGGGTGGGGCAATATTGGAGTAAATGTAATAACATTTACTTTAATATTGCCCCACCCCCCACCCTCATTCGAGGGTGGGAGGGTTGGGGGGCTGGGGCAATATTGGAGTAAATGTAATAACATTTACTTTAATATTGCCCCACCCCCCACCCTCATTTGAGGGTGGGGGTCGGGCAATATTGGAGTAAATGTAATAACATTTACTTTAATATTGCCCCATCCCCCACCCTCATATATGAGGGTGGGGGGCATTAATAGAAAAAGTTTAATAATGCCTTACCCCCCACCCTCATATATGAGGGTGGGGGCATTAATAGAAAAAGTTTAATAAACTTTCTCTATTAATGCCCTCCCACCTACGTATATAGTTGATATTATGGAATTTCTTCCACTGAAAACTATGAAATTTAATATATTACAATTATAAATAATATAGGTGAAATTAAATGTCTTCCAACTAACATTAATACATGCATCTCATTATGCCACAAATTAGATTTAAGTGAAAGAGTTAATATAAAGGCATTATGAAGAGTTGTAGACTGGTGTAATCTACAAGGTATTATAAAGGGGCATTTGGTTGTTCAAAAATCCTTATAACAGGATTCCCAACCCTAAAGTCCAGTAAGGTTCCAGTTGATTAGATACTTATTTGTTCAAAAATTTGTAGACCGGCCCCCGGGATTCCCAGCTGTAAACTGTATTGGTATAAACATTTGATTGTTCAAAAATCTTTATACTGGGATTCTCAAACCTGAAGTCCAGTAAGGCTCCAGTTGATTAGATACTTTTGGTTTTTTCTAATCTCATGTCGGTCGTTTCCTATGTGTTATTGCTGTCCATTTCCTTTGTGCTTCAATGATTTTCTCTGCTTTACAATTAACTTTTCGCAGAGCCTAATCATACTAATATTGTTAACATCATGCTGTAATAATTCTGTGTAGGTTAACAGGCAATATTTGGCCAGTCGTCTCTGCAGAGACGAAGACAGAATTGAAACTGAAGGTGTGACATAAGCGATGGTGAATATATCGGTAGAGTCGAAACTCGAAGAGAGAGAGCACATTCTGCACTGCTCGATCTGCTTTAAGAAGTTGAGATTTCAACTGCATCACTGCGTTGCACTGGCTGTGCCATCTCTCTTCGAGTTCCGGCTCTCCTGATTCAAAATGTATAATAACTTTCTATGAATTTAGGTATATAGTCACTTTCAGTACCATTTTAACCGGCCTAGGTTTTTCTCTATTCAAGGTAATTCGTTTAATTGGTCATACTGTTATTTTACTTTAATTTGTTTTGTTGAAGGATCTACAGTATTCTGTATTATCTCACAAGCAGAATTATTTCTCCTTTTGCATGCACTGGAACCCCGTGCAATACGGCCAGATTGTATTGCAGGTATTCGGACATGAGCATACGCGAGTGACAGCGGTTTAAGAATTGAAAAACAACTGCTATTTAGAGATTGTTGTTGGGCTTTAGAGTGATTCTGGCAAATGTAAATATTATTGTTCTACTCAGCAAGCCTGGCAAATGTAACGAATTTTGAATTTTACCTTGGCCGTATTGATACTTTGATGACCACCAGCATCCACCGAAGATCATTTTGGTTAATTATTCATATTTTTTCTAAGGGCAACAACCTTATTAAGCCCAATGAATTAATTCCATCAGGTAGAACAACCTTGAAATGAATTAATTCAATCAACTGGGCCAGCCTAGTTACCTGTGAAGTTTCCAACTAAAATTCTACTTACAAACTGAATATTTTGTTACATATCTGATCTTTTCGTTCGGGAAACATGTCCAGACATGTAAAAAGTTTTGAATTTAATCGTTTAAACTTCAACCTCGTACTGTTATCTTAACCCCTAAACACAGAAATCTTTTACAGACATTTAACGGACTGTTGTGAACTAATTTGAAGCTCCAGTTTTTTTCTTGGCAGATCTGATGGGCGAATTTCGTAGTCCTTTCAACATGTCGATGTCCTTTGCATTGCCAATTGATACAAGAAAAATACGAAGAGGGCATTTGGAAAGTCATTCTGCAAGCGCCGGCTGGATTTTAACTACCTCTTGACTGAGATGAGATGTGAATCGTGTTTTCCATGGAGCACCAAACGACGTAACACAGAGTACCTTTTAGATCCCGGTGCTACTGTTATTTGCTCTCACTGTTTGTTGCTTCCACCATTTTCAGAGCCTGGTCGCATCGTTGCTACAGCAGTTCCAAGAAATGTCAACGTCACAAAACTTATTATCATAGCTTTTTTTTGCTGTTATAGTTTTAATTAAAGAAACCCATATAAGTTGACCATGTTCAAAGGTATACATACCTTATTCCTCTGTATTTAAACCTGTTACTTTTTAAGAGGAAAGACATGTTCTTAACCATTAAGCCCACTCAAACTGTTTTGTATATATATATCATTGAAAATATATTGTTAATGAAAAAACAATTATTATTATTATAAAGTATTTTATTTTTTATGTTAATTAAATTTAATTAAAATAATTAAGCCGAATTATATTTTTTATATAACAAAGTGCATTAATCCCCTCTATATTTGAAAATCCATTAAATATAATTAAATTGCTTTGCAGGTTTTTTTTTGGTTTGTCCAAAATTCACCAACATTCTTGCAGGTTTTTTCTTGTTTATCCAAAATGCACCAACATAACTTAAGAATGGGTATTGTCACTCCTTCATTGTCTCATCAGATTTTTAAATTCAAAACAAGGTTTAATTTTAACTTGTAATTGAAAGAAAGAAAAACACATGATATAAGGTTATAAGTATATAAGGTTATACAGCATTTGGAGTGTTTTTAGTAAAATTCTTCAATGTACATAATTTTATCATAATGAAAGCTTTTATATGTTTATACAACACCTTCTCACTCTTATAAGGTATCATATTTCATTACTTAGAAATGAAACATTGTTTTTTAGTAATTTATATAATTTTCATTGATGGTATTGAATTACATGTTTATATTATTCTTTGAAACATTTTTTTTTGGTGTAATTTATACAATATTTATTGATGATATTATATCACATGTGAGATTTTTCTTTAAAAACATGGCATATGTGTCAATTAGAAGAATTGTGAGGTCAAAAAAGGGTTTCCTAATAGATATATTAAAAATTATAAATCAGTAGTTATATGGGGAAAGTATATTTGACAACTCACTTTTTATGAGCTCATTCTAAGTACCATCTAAATAACCATGGTTGAGTTATCTTTAAAGGTTGATTAGAAATAAAATTAATAAAAAAATGATATATTGATGTGATTGATAACTTTCCCAAAAAAAACATTGTACTTGAACAACTAATACATTTCTATATCTTGAACTTGGAGACCAATTTAAATAATAAAAAATATGCAAAATGAAAAGACATTATCTTAATAATATTTACAATTTTGAATCTTCATGATTTTAATTTTAAAAAAACACAATCTATGGATAGTTTTAATTTTTTTAATTTAATTTAAATAAAAAATAAAAAAATTGTGATCAAATCACCCGTGCAAATGTTGAACTGGTAGAATCACCATTATAAATGTTACCATTACTATAGAAAATGGTCTCGAAGAGTAAATTCGAGAGAATCAACCAAATGTTAATTTACTTTCCTGCTCCTACCAATTTTTTCTTGCATTTCTGTAGCTCGTGAATTCTTTCTCCCATTTCTGGATAGGATGACCTTACTTCCATTACAGTTATTCGAGATCTTAAAATCATGCAAAGACTGCACAACCAAAGACTTCGTAAAATCATGCATGAAAATGCTCTAGTTATTGTGGGTAAATTGTATTATGAGTCTTCTTGTTTGGTATTGGGTTAAATGAACAATCAAAAAAGGACTGTAGATAAAAGAGAGAAACACATGACCATTGAGGTGATCAAAATAAATGGTGTAGATGAAAACAAAAAAAAGAATAAAAGAAGAAAAAAATGTTGACTTATGGGAAAAGAGAGAGTTATTCTTAATAGATCTGAGTACCAATTCTCATCTAGACTTTAAAAATGTAACACAATTAGTGAATTTTTTGTGTAATGGAAAAAAAGGATTGCTAGGATTGTGAAAATATAAAAGGAAATTAGACCTTGAGAACAAAGTCAACAATTTACTTAGTACAATATTTGATTTGGAGGGCATAAACGACAAGTTGGTTGAAAGTGTTAATCAAATTTAGAACATGGTTTTGGTTGCAAACAATGAGAATATGAATCTACAACAAACCATATTTTTTCAAAATCAAAATATTTTGAACGAGGAAGAAAATAAAAGAGTTGTGGAAAATAAACAATGTCTTAATAAACAGGTTGGAAATATAAAATATAAGGTTTCTCTTTATATAAGAGTTTGAAAACAACCAAGAAAACATCATTCCATTTGGAGGAAGAAAAAAGGTTAAAAGTATGACTAGCATTTATTCTTTGGTATCATGAGGGAGTGCTATGGAAAAGAGAGTACATGCTATAAAATATCTTATGAATCCAAACAAAATAAAGGGAGGAAGAAACAGGGTTAAAAGTATGACTACCATTTCTTCTTTGATATCATGAGGGGGTGATATGGAAAAGAGAGTGCATGCTATAAAATCTCTTATGAATCCAAACATGTGGTTTTAATAGCTTTGTCCATTAAACTTTTTCTAGGTTCAAGTTATATATATATATATATATATATATATATATATATATATATGAAAAAATAATTATTATTAATTAATGTTAAATGGGTTTAGTTAGAGTGATTAGGAGGAATTATAATTTTGATATAACAAAGTGCATTAATCCAACCTTATATTTGAAAATCCACTAAATATAATTAAATTGCACCAACATTCTTGCAAGCTTTTTTTTTTTTTTT
>ML797646.1:18236-40453 GCA_009831015.1 Picea engelmannii
CAAATTAATTTGACTAAGACCCACATTCGGCAATTTCTCCCCTTAGGTGCCTAGGGAAGAGAAACACTTGCCTTGGTACTTCATTTTAATTAAAAAAATTTAACAATTTGATGCATGGTTGAGCCCCCAAAATGAATATCCTCAACGATACCTTTCCAACGGGCTATCATGCGCCTAAAACGGAGATCGTATGCAAATGTTATGACCCCGGGAAGTTGATGTACTAACTTACCCAAACAGGGCCCACATGACTTTTGGTGCTTCATCTCCTAGGATTAGTTTTTTGGATGTCTAGGGTTTTTGGCATTCCTATTTATTATAAAAAGGCTTTCAGAGCCTCATTGTAATCATCTTCTTGTGAATTCAATTAGTCGTCACATCTCTTCTCAGAGATAAGTTGCCACCATTCTAGCGAGTCTTTCAATCTATATTTTTACAGTCTCTATACATTTCTTTCATTAATAGAAATTGTGTATTACTATATATTTGTGTTTATGGTTGCATATCTGATACATTTTTGTTATTTTATGGAATATCTTCGATACTTCTGGGCGTTTCTTTATTATATCTCTACTCTCATTTCATGCCAAAAATAAATCTGAATCAGTGGTATCAGAGAAGAATGCTCTTGATCGTTTTTCAGTGCATGTCCCCGACGAGGTCTGAGTATAGAAATTTGGGTCTCAAGATTGTATCTATTGAGGAGAATCGCTCTCGCACACCCAAGAAACCCTCAATGGCGGAAGAAAAGAAAAATGACAGAGCATACGATCCTATCAATTTGTTGCTTGAGCAAGCTCTCATGCTACAGAGAGACGAAATGATGGAGAATTTTTCCCACATCCTTCAATGCCTGTCGATAGCATCAGGCACATCTTCATCAAGTTTCCACTTCGGAGGCACCTTGCCTTTAAAGGTACAAGTTAATTTTGATATTCTTGTATTTGAAGGACAGATAAATGCAGAAGCCCTAGACAAATGGTTAAACCTGCTAGAAGGTTATTTCTTTGTTCACATTTTTTTCGACAGAGAAAAGATCACCTTCGCACTCATTAAAGCTCTCCCTCATGTCAAACATTGGTGGGAAACTTACTGGGAGCAACGTTCCACAAAGGAGTCTGGAATATATGGGGTCGAGCCCACTTGGGGATTTTTTGTGGATGCGGTAAAGGAACAATATTACCATGTTGGAAACTATGAGGACCAGTACATGAGATGGACCAGACTGCGACAAGAGAGGGGCCAAACAGTTTTGGAGTTCACCAATATCTTCCATACCTTGCGCACCAAGCTGGGTATCAAAGACTTTGAACAACATTTGGTTTCGAAATACCATGAGGCTCTACCCAGATACATCCAAACTGAAATGGATTTTCTGGATATCTCATCACTCGGTGTTGCTTATCGATATGTTGTTAAAATCGAGAAGAAATTTAAGCACCAGAACAAACGGGAGTTTGGGTCTGCAAATCCACAACAACTAAAGTATGAAAAAGACAGCCCTAACAAACAGTCTCCCGAAAACCAGTCCAAGACACAGGGAAAGAAGGGTCACGGGAAGACAAAGAAGGACACCGGAAAATGATGTGATTTCCACAAAATCCCCTGGCACAACACCAATGAATGTCATTCAAAACAATCATTGGTGTTCCAGATCAAAGACAAGGAGCCGAAACCTGATTAGAATCTGAATTCTGAAAATACTGGTAAAAGACATATCATCGACATAGACCTCACTGTTATTGTCGCGACCACAACAATTCAACCAAAAGAACCAACAGATCCTGAAGAGGGGGAGCGCCTTTTTCATTCACATATGTGGGTGAAGGGGACCCGGCTGCATTTTATTATTGATAGCAGAAGCCAGAAGAACCTCATCTCAGCAAAGGTCGTCAAAAAGTTGGGATTGTCGACAACACCACACCCGCAACCATACAACATCGGGTGGTTTCACCAAGGACGAGATCTTCATGTCAGCCAGCAGTGTCGATTGTCATACGACATCCAACCCTTCAAGGATGAGGTATTATGTGATGTTTCCCCACTGGATGTCTATGATGTTCTCTTGGGCCAACCATATATGTGAAAACTCCATGTTTTCTATGAGTCTCGACCCCTCAATGCCATTGTTTCTCTGGGGGGTCATCTCTACAGAATACCAGAGGTAGTTCTGACTACTCTTCCATCTAAAAAGTGTCGCAAGGTATTATTTCATACTACAAAATTCAGCTTCTTCACAATCTATTCAAAAGGTGAACAAAAGGAAACTGCAACCACTACAGCCTCGCCCCAAGAACCTTTTATCCAACAGAAGCAGGTCAACAAGGTTGTAGCAAAGTCAAAAGATTCCTTTTGCACATAGTAATCTCATGTATCTAGACTCCAAAAAAAGGTCCAACCCTTCAAGCCACATGTTCATGACAACCTTCAACAAGCTAAGAAACGCAACTTCTCCAACAAGGCAAGCAGCTCATCAAGATGCAGATTCAGCAAACGCTTTTCCCTCTCCCCCGGGTACTCAACGCAATGGAGACCATTGCTTCCTAAGGAGGGAGGATTTATCCAGGTGGATATTGGTGGCCACCCACCTTTTCCAACTGACTCAAAACAGTTTTCTGGCATTTTTGGTAATTTACTATTTTTAGCAGTTTTTAACTTTTGGGGCCATTTTGAGGGCCTAAATGAAGTTTTTTGGGGATAGATATTCTCAAATAGATGAATGCATGATTGAGCCCCCAAAATGAATCTCCTTGATGATACCTTTCCAACAGGCTATCATGCATCTAAAATAGAGATCGTATGCAAAAGTTACGACCCCGGGAAGTTGATGTACTAACTTACCCAAATGAGGCCCACATGACTTTTGGCGCTTCATCTCCTAGGGTTAGGTTTTTGGATTCCTAGGGTTTTGGGCATTCTTGTTTATTGTAAAAAGGCCTTAAGAGCCTCATTTTAATCATCTTCTTGCGAATTCGAGTAGCCATCACATCTATTCTCAGAGATAAGTTGTCGCCATTCTAGCGAGTCTTTCACTCTGTATTTTTACAATCTCTGTACATTTATTTCATTAATAGAAATTATGTATTACTATATATCTATGTTTATGGTTGCATCTCTGATACATTTATGTTATATTTTTGAATATCTGTGATAACTCTGGGCATTTCTTTATTATATCTCCGCTCTCATTTCGTGCCGAAAATAAATCTAGATCAATGGTATAAGAGCAGGCTACTCTTGATCATTTTTCAGTGCATGTCCCCAACGATGTTCGAGTATAGCAAGTTGGGTCTCGAGCTTGTCTCTCTTGAGGAAAATCGCTCCTGCACACCCAAGAAACCCTCAATGGCGGAAGAAAAGAAAAACAACAAAGCAGATGATCCTATCAATATGTTGCTTGAGAAAGCTCTCACACGACAGAGGGACGAAACGATGAAGAATTTTTCCCACATCCTTCAACGCCTACCGATAGCATCAATCGCATATTCATCAAGAATCCACTTCAGAGGCACCTCTCCTTTCAAGGTACAAGTTAATTTTGATATTCTTGTATCTGAAGGAAAAATAGATGCAGAATCCCTAGACAAATCGTTAAACCTGCTAGAAGGTTATTTCTCTGTTCACAATTTTTCCAACAGAGAAAAGATAACCTTCGCACTCCTTAAAGCTCTCCCTCATGTCAAACATTGGTGGGAAACTTACTGAGAGAAAATTTCCACAGAGGAGTCTGGAATATATGGGGTCGAGCTCACTTGGGAATTTTTTGTGGATGCGGTAAAGGAACAGTATTACCATGTTGGAAACTATGAGGACCAATACATGAGATGGACCACACTGCGGCAAGAGAGGGGCCAAGAAGTTCCAGAGTTCACCAATACCTTCCATACCTTGCACACCAAGCTGGGTATCAAAGACTCCGAACGAAATTTAGTTATGGAATACCGTGGGGCTCTACACAGATACTTCCAAACTGAAATCGATTTTATGGACATCTCATCACTCAGTGTTTCTTATCAATATGTTTTTTAAATCGAGTAGAACTTTAAGCACAAAAACAAATCGGAATTCGGGTCTGCAAATCCGCAACAACGAAAGTATGACAAAGACGGCCCTAACAAACAGTCTCCCGAAAACCAATCCAAGCCACAGGAAAAGAAGGGTCATGGGAAGAAAAAGAAGGACACCGAAAAATGGTGTGATATCCACAAAATCCCCTGGAACAACACCGATGAATGTTTTTCAAAACAATCATTGGTGGTCGAGATCAAAGAAAAGGATCTGAACCCTAATTTAGAATCTGATTCTGAAAATACTGGTGAAAGACAGATCATCAACACAAACCCCACTGCTATTGTCGCAACCACAGCAATTCAATCAGAAGAACCAAAAGATCCTGAAGAGGGGGAGCGCCTTTTTCATTCATAGATGTGGGTAAAGGGGACCCCGCTGCGTTTTATTGTTGATAGCGGAAGCCAGAAGAACTTCATATCAGCAGAGGTCGTCAAATAGTTTGGATTGTCGACAACACCACACCCGCAGCCATACAACATTGGGTGGATTCGCCAAGGACAAGATATTCATGTCAGCCAGCAGTTTCGATTGTCATACTACATCCATCCCTTCAAGGATGAGGTATTATGTGATGTTGCCCCACTAGATGTCTGTGATGTTCTCTTGGGCCAACCATATATGTGGAAGTGCCATGTTGTTTATGAGTCTCGACCCCGCAGTGTCATTGTTTCTCTCGGGGGTCATATCTACAGAATACCAGAGGTAGTTCTGACTACTGTACCACCTAAAAAGTGTCGCAAGGTATTATCTCATACTACAAAATTCATCTTCTTCACAATCTGTTCAAAAGGTGAACAAAAGGAAACTACAACCACTACAGCCTCGCCCCAAGCACCTTCTATCCAACAGAAGTAGGTCGACAAGGTTGTAGCAAAGCGCAAAGATTCCTTCTGCACATAGGAATATCATGTAGACAAACTGAAAAAAAATGCCCAACCCTTCTAGACACATGTTCGTGACAACCTTCAACGAGCTAAGAAGTGCAACTTCTCCAACAAGGTAAGCAGCTCATCAAGATGCAGATTCAACAAACGCTTTTCCCTCTCCCCTAGGAACTCAACGCAATGGATATCATTGCTTCCTATTGAGGGAGTATTGATCCAGGTGGATATCGGTGGCCACCCACCTTTTCCAACTGGCTCAAAACAGTTTTCTAGAAATTTTGGTAATTTACTATTTTTAGCAGTTTTTAACCTCCGGGGCCATTTTGAGGGCCTAAATGAAGGTTTTTCGGTATCCATCTTCTCAATTATAGCCGAATACATGATTGAGCTCCCAAAATGAATCTCCTTGATGATATCGTTCCAACGGGTTATCATGCTCCTAAAACGGAGATCGTATACAAAAGTTACAACCCCGGGAAGTTGATGTACTAACTTACCCAAACGGGGCCCACATGACTTTTGGCGCTTCATATCCTAGGGTTAGGTTTTTGGATGTCTATGGTTTTCGACATTCATGTTTATTGTAAAAAGGCCTTCAGAGCCTCATTGTAATCATCTTCTTGTGAATACGAGTAGTTGTCACATCTCTTCTCAGAGATAAGTTGTCACCATTCTAGCGAGTCTTTCACTCTGTATTTTTTCAGTCTCTGTACATTTATTTCATTAATAGAAATCATGTATTACTGTATATATGTATTTATGGTTGCATCTCTAATACATTTATGTTATATTATTGAATATCTGTGATAAATCTGAGAATTTCTTTATTATATCTCCGCTCTCATTTCGTGCCGAAAATAAATCTGGATCAGTGGTATAAGAGCAGGCTACTCTTGATCGTTTTTCAGTGCATGTCCCCGACGATGTCCGAGTATAGCAAGTTAGGTCTCGAGCTTGTCTCTCTTTAGGAAAATCACTCCCGCACACCCAAGAAACCCTCAATGGCAGAAGAAAAGAAAAATGACAGAACAGATGATGCTATCAATCAGTTGTTTGAGCAAGCTCTCATGCGATAGAGGGACGAAATGATGGAGAATTTTTCCCACATCCATCAACGCATGCCGATAGCATCAGACACATCTTCATCAAGCGGCCACTTCGAAGGAAACTTTCATTTCAAGGTACAAGGTAATTTTTATATTCATGTATTTGAAGGACAGATAGATGCAGAAGCCCTAGACAAATGGTTAAACCTACTAGAAGGTTATTTCTCTTTTCACAATTTTTTCGACAGAGATAAGATCGCCTTCACACTCATTAAAGCTCTCCCTCATGTCAAACATTGGTGGGTAACTTACTGGGAGAAAATTTCCACATAGGAGCTTGGAATATACGGGGTCGAGACCACTTGGGATTTTTTTGTGGATGTGGTAAAGGAACAGTATTACCATGTTGGTAACTATGAGGAATAGTACATGAGATGGGCCATAATACGAAAAGAGAGGGGCCAAGAAGTTTTGGAGTTCACCAATATCTTCCATACCTTGCACACTAAGTTGGGTATCAAAGACTCCGAACAACATTTGGTTCTGAAATACCGTGGGGCTCTACACAGATATATCCAAACTGAAACGGATTTTCTGGACATCTCATCACTCGGTGTTGCGTATCGATATATTGTTAAAGTCTAGCAAAAAATTAAACGCTAGAACAAATGGGAGTTCGGGTCTACAAATCCGCAACAACCAAAGTATGACAAAGACGTCCCTAACAAACAGTCTCCCGAAAACCAGTCCAAGCCATAGGAAAAGAAGGGTCACGGGAAGAAAAAGAAGGACACCAGAAAAATGGTGTGATTTCCACAAAATCCCCTAGCACAACACTGATGAATGTCGCTCAAAAAAGTCATTAGTGGTCGAGATTAAAGAAAAGGATCTGAACCCTGATTCAGAATCTGATTATGAAAATATTGTTAAAAGACAAATCATCGACGTAGACCCCGTTGTTATTGTCGCGACCACAACATTTCAACCAGAAGAACCAACAGATCCTAAAGAGGGGGAGCACATTTTTCATCCATAGATGTGGGTGAAGGGGACCCCACTTCATTTTATTATTGATAGCAGAAGCTAGAAGAACCTCATCTCAGCAGAGGTCGTCAAATCGTTGATATTGTCGACAACACCACACCCGCAGCCATACAACATCTGGTGGCTTCACCAAGGACGATATCTTTGTGTCAGTCACCAGTTTTGATTGTCATACGACATCTAGACCTTCAAGGATGAGGTATTATGTGATGTTTCTCCACTGGATATCTGTGATGTTTTCTTGGGCCAACAATATATGTGGAAGCGCCATGTTGTTTATGAGTCTCGACCCCGCAGTGTCATTGTTTCTCTGGGGGTCATCTCTACAGAATACTAAAGGTAGTTCCAACTACTGTTCCACCTAAAAAGTGCCGCAAGGTATCTCATACTACAAAATTCAACTTCACAATCTGTTCAAAAGGTGAACAAAAGGAAACTACAACCACTACAGCCTCGCCCCAAGCACATTCTATCCAATAGAAGTAGGTTGGCAAGGTTGCAGTAAAGCTCAAAGATTCATTCTTCACACGTGAATCTCATGTAGTTAGACTGGAAAAAAGGTCCAACCCTTCCAACCACATGTTCGTGACAACCTTCAATGAGCTAAGAAGTGCAACTTCTCCAACAAGGCAAGCAGCTCATCAAGATGCAGATTTAGCAAACGCTTTTCCCTCTCCCCCGAGCACTCAATGCAATGGATACCATTTCTTCCTAAAGAGGGAGGATTGATCTAGGTGGATATCAGTGGCCACCCACCTTTTCCAACTGGCTCAAAATAGTTTTCTGGCAATTTTGGTAATTTACTATTTTTACCAGTTTTTAACTTCCAGGGCCATTTTGAGGGCCTAAATGAAGATTTTTATGGATAGAGATTCTCAATGATATTTGAGGGCATGATTGAGTCCAAAAAATGAATCTCCTCAACGATACCTTTCCAACGGGCTATCATGCACCTAAAACGGAGTTCGTATGCAAACGTTACTACCCCGGGAAATTGATGTACTAACTTACCCAAACAGGGCCCACGTGACTTTTAGCGCTTCATCTCTTAGGGTTAGGTTTTTGGATGTCTAGGTTTTTTGGAATTCATTTTTATTGTAAAAATGACTTCAGAGTCTCATTGTAATCATATTATTGCGAATGCGAGTAGCCGTCACATCTCTTCTTAGAGATAAGATGTCACCATTCTAGCAAGTCTTTCACTCTGTATTTTTACAGTCTCTGTACATTTCTTTCATTAATAGAAATCGTGTATTACTATATATATGTGTTTATGGTTCCATCTCTGATACATTTATGTTATATTATTGAATATCTGCGATATCTTTGGGCATTTCTTTATTATACCTCTGCTCTAATTTCGTGTTGAAAATATATTTGGATCAGTGGTATGAGAGGAGGTTTCTCTTGATCATTTTTCAGTGCATGTCCCCGACGAGGTCCGAGTATAGAAAGTTGGGTCTCAATATTGTCTCTCTTGATGACAATCACTCCCACACACCCAAGAAACCCTCAATGGCAGAAGAAAAGAAAAATGGCAGAGAAGACGATCCTATCAATCTGTTGCTTGAGCAAGCTCTCACGCGACAGAGGGACGAAATGATGGAGAATTTTCCCCACATCCTGCAATGCCTGTCGATAGAATCAGGCCCATATTCATCAAGCGGACACTTTGGATGCACCTCTCCTTTCAAGGTACAAGTTAATTTTGATATTCCTTTATTTGAAGGAAAAATAGATGCAGAATCCCTAGACAAATGGTTAAACCTGCTAGAAGGTTATTTCTCTGTTCACAATTTTTCCAACAGAGAAAATATCACCTTCACACTCCTTAAATCTCTCCCTCATGTCAAACATTGGTGGGAAACTTACTGGGAGCAAATTTCCACAGAGGAGTCTAGAATATATGGGGCCGAGCCCACTTGGGATTTTTTTGTGGATGCGGTAAAGGAACGGTATTACCATGTTGGAAACTATGAGGACTAGTACATGAGATGGACCACACTGTGGCAAGAGAGGGGCCAAGAAGTTCCAAAGTTCACCAATACCTTCCATACCTTGCACACCAAGTTGGGTATCAAAGACTCCGAACAAAATTTAGTTATGGAATACCGTGGGGCTCTACACAGAATCTTCCAAACTGAAATGGATTTTCTGGACATCTCATCACTCAGTGTTTCTTATCAATATGTTGTTAAAATGGAGCAGAGCTTTAAGCACTAAAAAAAACAAGAATTCGGGTCTAGATATCCGCAACAACGAAAGTATGACAAAGACGGCCCTAACTAACAGTCTCCCGAAAACCAGTCCAAGCCACAAGAAAAGAAGGGTCATGGGAAGAAAAGGAAGGACACCGGAAAATGGTGTGATATCCACAAAATCCCCTACCACAACACCGATGAATGTCATTCAAAACAATCATTGGTAGCCGAGATCAAAAAAAAGGATTTGAACCCTAATTTAGAATCTGATTCTGAAAATACTAGTAAAAGACAGATCATCGATGCAAACCCCATTTCTATTGTCGCGACCACAGCAATTCAATCAGAAGAACCAAAAGAACCTGAAGAGGGGGACCACCTTTTTCATTCAAAGATGTGGGTGAAGGGGACCCCGCTACATTTTATTGTTGATAGCAGAAGCCAGAAGAACCTCATATCAGCAGAGGTCGTTAAATAGTTGGGATTGTCGACAACACCACACCCACAGCCATACAACATCGGGTGGCTTCTCTAAGGACGAGATCTTCGTGTCAGCCAGCAATGTCGATTTTCATACTACATCCAGCCCTTCAAGGATGAGGTATTATGTGATGTTGCCCCACTGGATGTTTGTGATGTTCTCTTGGGCCAACCATATATGTGGAAGTGCCATGTTGTTTATGAGTCTCAACCCCGTAGTGTCATTGTTTCTCTCGGGGGTCATATCTATAGAATACCAAAGGTAGTTCTGACTACTGTTCCACCTAAAAAGTGTCGCAAGGTATTATCTCATACTACAAAATTCAGCTTCTTCACAATCTGTTCAAAAGGTGAACAAAAGGAAACTACAACCACTACAGCCTCGCCCCAAGCACCTTCTATCCAACAGAAGTAGGTCGACAAGGTTGCAGCAAAGCGCAAAGATTCCTTCTGCACATAAGAATATCATGTAGCCAGACTGGAAAAAAAGGTCCAACCCTTCTAGACACATGTTCGTGACAACCTTCAACGAGCTAAGAAGTGAAACTTCTCCAACAAGGTAAGCAGCTCATCAAGATGCAGATTCAGCAAATGTTTTTCCCTCTCCCCCAGGAACTCAACACAATGGATATAATTGCTTCCTAATGAGGGAGGATTGATCCAGGTGGATATCGGTGGCCACCCACCTTTTCCAACTGGCTCAAAACAGTTTTCTGGCAATTTTGGTAATTTACTATTTTTAGCAGTTTTTAACTTCTGGGGCCATTTTGAGGGCCTAAATGAAGGTTTTTCGGTATCTAGCTTCTCAATTATAGACGAAGACATGATTGAGCTCCCAAAATGAATCTCCTCGATGATATCGTTCCAACGAGTTATCATGCTCCTAAAACGAAGATCGTATGCAAAAGTTACGACCCCGGGAAGTTGATGTACTAACTTACCCAAACGGGGCCCACATGACTTTTGGTGCTTCATATCCTAGGGTTAGGTTTTTGGATGTATATGGTTTTGGGAATTCTTGTTTATTGTAAAAAGTCCTTCAGAGCCTCATTGTAATCATCTTCTTGCGAATACGAGTAGTTGTCACATCTCTTCTCGGAGATAAGTTGCCACCATTCTAGCGAGTCTTTCACTCTGTATTTTTTCAGTCTTTGTACATTTATTTCATTAATAGAAATAATGTATTATTGTATATCTATATTTTTGGTTGCATCTCTGATACATTTATGTTATATTATTTAATATCTTCGATAACTCTGGGCATTTTTTTATTATATCTCCGCTCTCATTTCGCACCGAAAATAAATCTAGATCAGTGGTATAAGAGCAGGCTACTCTTGATTGTTTTTCAGTGCATGTCCCCGACGATGTCCGAGTATAGAAAGTTAGGTCTCGAGCTTGTCTCTCTTTAGGACAATCACTCCCACACACCCAAGAAACCCTCAATGGCGGAAGAAAAGAAAAACGACAAAGTAGATGATCCTATCAATCAGTTGTTTGAGCAAGCTCTCATGCGATAGAGGGACGAAATGATGGAGAATTTTTCCCATATCCGTCAACACATGCCAATAGTATTAGACACATCTTCATCAAGCAACCACTTCGAAGGCACCTTGCCTTTCAAGGTACAAGGTAATTTTGATATTCATGTATTTGAAGGACAGATAGATGCAGAAGCCCTAGACAAATGGTTAAACCTACTAGAAGGTTATTTCTCTGTTCACAATTTTTCCGACAGAGATAAGATCACCTTCACACTCCTTAAAGCTCTCCCTCATGTCAAACATTGGTGGGAAACTTACTGGGAGCAAATTTCCACAGAGGAGATTGGAATATATGGGGTCGAGCCCACTTGGGATTTTTTTGTGGATGTGGTAAAGGAACAGTATTACCCTGTTGGTAACTATGAGGACCAGTACATGAGATGGACCATAATACGGCAAGAGAGGGGCCAAGAAGTTTTGGATTTCACCAATACCTTCCATACCTTGCACACCAAGCTGGGTATCAAAGTCTCCGAACAAAATTTGGTTCTGAAATACCGTGGGGCTCTACACAGATATATCCAAACTGAAATAGATTTTCTGGACATCTCATCACTCGGTGCTGCATATCGATATGTTGTTAAAATCTAGCAAAAAATTAAACACTAGAATAAATGGGAGTTCGGGTCTGCAAATCCACAACAACCAAAGTATGACAAAGATGTCCCTAACAAACAGTCTCCCGAAAACCAGTCCAAGCCATAGGAAAAGAAGGGTCACGGGAAGAAAAAGAAGGACATCGGAAAAATGGTGCGATTTCCACAAAATCCCCTAGCACAACTCTGATGAATTTCGTTCAAAACAGTCATCAGTGGTCGAGATTAAATAAAAGGATATGAACCCTGATTCAGAATCTGATTCTGAAAATACTGTTAAAAGACAGATCATCGACGTAGACCCCGACGTTGTTATTGTCGCGACCGTAGCATTTCAACCAGAAGAACCAACAGATCCTGAAGAGGGGGAGCACCTTTTTCATTCATAGATGTGGGTGAAGGGGACCCCACTTCATTTTATTGTTGATAGCAGAAGCCAGAAGAACCTCATCTCAGCAGAGGTCGTCAAACCGTTGGGATTGTCGACAACACCACACCCACACCCATACAACATCTGGTGGCTTCGCCAAGGATGAGATCTTTGTGTCAGTCACCAGTTTCGATTGTCATACGACATCCAGACCTTCAAGGATGAGGTATTATGTGATGTTTCCCCACTGGATATCTGTGATGTTTTCTTGGGCCAACAATATATGTGGAAGCGCCATGTTGTTTATGAGTCTCGACCACGCAGTGTCATTGTTTCTCTGGGGGGTCATCTCTACAGAATACCGAAGGTAGTTCCAACTATTGTTCCCCCTAAAAAGTGTCGCAAGGTATATCATACTACAAAATTCAGCTTCACGATCTGTTCAAAAGGTGAACAAAAGGAAACTGCAACCACTATAGCCTCACCCCAAGCACCTTCTATCCAACAGAAGCAAGTCGACAAGGTTGTAGTAAAGCGCAAAGATTCATTCTGCACACAGGCATATCATGTAGTCAGACTAGAAAAAATTTCCATCCCTTCTAGCCTTATGTTTGTGACAACCTTCAACAAGCTAAGAAGCGCAACTTCTCCAACAAGGCAAGCAGCTCATCAAGATGTAGATTCAGCAAACACTTTTCCCTCTCCCTCGGGCACTCAATGAAATGGATACCATTTATTACTAAGGAGGGAGGATTGATCCAGGTGGATATCGGTGGCCACCCACCTTTTCCAACTGGCTCAAAACAGTTTTCTGGCAATTTTGGTAATTTACTATTTTTACCAGTTTTTAACTTCTGGGGCCATTTTGAGGGCCTAAATGAAGGCTTTTATGGATAGAGATTCTCAATGATAGTCGAGGGCATGATTGAGTCCAAAAAATGAATCTCCTCAATGATACCTTTCGAATGGGCTATCATGCACCTAAAACGGAGTTCGTATGCAAACGTTACTACCCCGGGAAGTTGATGTACTAACTTACCCAAACGGGGCCCATATGACTTTTAGCACTTCATCTCTTAGGGTTAGGCTTTTGGATGTCTAGGTTTTTTGGAATTCCTGTTTATTGTAAAAATGCCTTCAGAACCTCATTGTAATCATATTATTGTGAATGCGAGTAGCCGTCACATCTCTTCTTAGAGATAAGATGTCACCATTCTAGCGAGTCTTTCACTCTGTATTTTTATAGTCTCTGTACATTTCTTTCATTAATAGAAATCATGTATTACTATATATATATATATATATATATGTGTGTGTGTGTGTGTGTTTATGGTTGCATCTCTGATACATTTATGTTATATTATTGAATATCTGCGATATCTTTGGGCATTTCTTTATTATATCTCCTCTCTAATTTCGTGTTGAAAATATATCTGGATCAGTGGTATGAGAGTAGGTTGCTCTTGATCATTTTTCAGTGCATGTCCCCGATGAGGTCCGAGTATAGAAAGTTGGGTCTCAATATTGTCTCTCTTGATGACAATCGCTCCCACACACCCAAGAAACCCTCAATGGCGGAAGAAAAGAAAAATGACAGAGCAGACGATCCTATCAATCTGTTGCTTGAGTAAGCTCTCACGCGACAGAGGAACGAAATGATGGAGAATTTTCCCCACATCCTTCAACGCTTGTCGATAGCATCAGGCGCATATTCATCAAGCGGACAATTTGGAGGCACCTCTCCTATCAAGGTACAACTTAATTTTGATATTCCTGTATTTGAAGGACATATAGATGCAGAAGCCCTAGACAAATGGTTAAACCTATGAGAAGGTTATTTCTCTATTCACAATTTTTCCGACAGAGAAAAGATCACCTTCGCACTCCTTAAAGATCTCCCTCATGTCAAACATTGGTGGGAAAATTACTGGGAGCAAAGTTCCACGAAGTTGTCTAGAATATATGGGGTCGAGCCCACTTGGGATTTTTTGTGGATGCGGTAAAGTAACAATTTCACCCTGTTGGAACTATGAGGACCAGTACAAGAGATGAACCACACCGCGGCAAGAGAGGGGCCAAGCAATTATGGATTTCACCAATACCTTCCATACCTTGCACACCAAGTTTGGTATCAAAGACTCTGAATGACATTTGGTTCTGAAATATCGTGGGGCTCTACACAGATACATCCAAACTGAAATGGATTTTCTAGACATCTCATCAGTTGGTGTTGCTTATCGATATGTTGTTAAAATCGAGCAGAAATTTAAGCACTAGAAAAAATGGGAGTTTGGGTTTGCAAATCCGCAACAACCAAAGTATGACAAAGACGGCCCTAACAAACAGTCTCCCTAAAACCAGTCCAAGCCACAAGAAAATAAGGGTCACGGGAAGACAAAGAAGGACACCCGAAAATGGTGTGATTTCCACAAAATCCCCTTGCACAACACTGATGAATGACGATCAAAATAGTCATTGGTGGTCGAGATGAAAGACAAGGAGTCGAACACTAATTCTGAATCTGATTCTGAAAATACCGATAAAAGACAGATCATCAACACAGACCCCACTGCTATTTTCGTGACCGCAACAATTCAACCAGAAGAAACAACAGATCCTGAAGAGGGGGGGAACCTTTTTCATTAAAAAATGTGGGTGAAGGGGACCCCGCTGCATTTTATTGTTGATAGAAGAAGCCAGAAGAACATAATCTCAGTAGAGGTCATCAAAAAGTTGGGATTGTCGATAACACCACACCCACAGCCATACAACATCGGGTGGCTTCGCCAAGGACGATATCTTCATGTCATCCAACATTGACAATTTTCATACGACATCCAGCCCTTCAAGGATGAGGTATTATGTGATGTTGTCCCACTGGATGTCTGTGATGTTCTCTTGGGACAACCATATATGTGGAAGCGCCATGTTGTTTATGACTCTCGACCCCACCATGTTGTTTATCTTGAAGCGCAAAGATTATTTCTTCACACAGGCATATCATGTAGCCAGACTGGAAAAAATGGTCCAACCCTTCCAGCTACATGTTCGTGACAACCTTCAACGAGCTAAGAAGTGCAACTTCTCCAACAAGGCCAGCAACTCATCAAGATGCAGATTCAGAAAACGCTTTTCCCTCTCCCTCGGAACTCAACCCAATGAATACCATTTCTTCCTAAGGAGGGAGGATTAATCCAGGTGGATATCGGTGGCCACCCACCTTTTCCAACTAGCTGAAAACAGTTTTCTGGCAATTTTGGTAATTTTCTATTTTTAGCAGTTTTTAACTTCTGGGACCATTGTGAGGGCCTAAATGAAGGTTTTTTGGGATCGAGCTCCTAAATTATATTCAAAGGTATAATTTATCCCCCAATATGAATCTCCTCGATGATACCTTTCCAACGGGATACCATGCGCCTAAAACGGAGTTCGTATGCAAAAGTTATGACCCTGGGATGTTGATGTACTAACTTACCCAAACAGGGCCCACATGACT
Source organism: Picea engelmannii (assembly GCA_009831015.1). Taxonomy (NCBI): domain Eukaryota; kingdom Viridiplantae; phylum Streptophyta; class Pinopsida; order Pinales; family Pinaceae; genus Picea; species Picea engelmannii. The sequence goes on from ML797646.1 coordinate 33,969, forward strand.
TTTGGCGCTTCATCTCCTAGGGTTAGGTTTTTGGATGTTTAGGGTTTTTTTCATTCCTATTTATTTTAAAAAGGTCTTCAGAGCCTCATTGTAATCATCTTCTTGCGAACGTGAGTAGTCGTCACATCTCTTCTCAGAGATAAGTTGCCACCATTCTAGTGAGTCTTTCACTCTGTATTTTTACAGTCTCTATACATTTCTTTCATTAATAGAAATCAAGTATTAATTTATATCTGTGTTTATGGTTGCATCTATGATACATTTATGTTATATTATGGAATATCTGCGATATATCTGGGCATTTATTTATTATATCTCCGCTCTCATTTCGTGCCGAAAATAAATCTGGATCAGTGGTATCAGAAAAGGATGCTCTTGATCATTTTTCAGTGCATGTCCCTGATGAGGTCCGACTATAGAAATTTGGGTCTCGAGCTTGTCTCTCTTGAGGAAAATCTCTCCCGCACACCCAAGAAACCCTCAATGGCAGAAGAAAAGAAAAACGACAGAGCAGATGATCCTATCAATCTGTTGCTTGAGAAAGCTCTCGCGTGACAGAGGGACAAAATGATGGAGAATTTTTCCCACATCCTTCAACACCTACCGATAGCATCAGGCACATATTCATCAAGAGGAAACTTTGGAGGCACCTCACCTTTCAAGGTATAAGTTAATTTTGATATTCCTATATTTGAAAGACAGATAGATGCAGAAGCCCTAGACAAATGGTTAAACCTGCTAGAAGGTTATTTCTTTGTTCACAATTTTTCCGAAAGAGAAAATATCACCTTCGCACTCCTTAAAGATCTCCCTCATGTCAAACATTGGTGGAAAAATTACTGGGAGAAAAGTTCCACAGAAGAGTCTGGAATATATGGGGTCGAGCCCACTTGAGGATTTTTGTGGATGCGGTAAAGGAACAATATTACCCTGTTGGAAACTATGAGGACCAGTACATGAGATGGACCACACTATGGAAAGAGAGGGGCAAAGAAGTTCTGGAGTTCACAAATACCTTCCATACTTTGCGCACTAAGTTGTGTATCAAAGACTCCGAAGGAAATTTGGTTCTGAAATACCGTGGGGCTCTACACAAATACATCAAAACTAAAATGGATTTTCTGGACATCTCATCATTCGGTGTTACTTATCAAAATGTTGTTAAAATCGAGCATAAATTTAAGCACCAGAACAAACGGAATTTCGGGTCTGTAAATCCACAACAACCAAAGTATGACAAAGAGATCCCTAACAAGCAGTCTCCCGAAAACCAGTCCAAGCCACAGGAAAAAAAGGGTCACGGGAAGACAAAGAAGGACACCGGAAAATGGTGCGATTTCCAGAAATTTCCCTGAAACAACACCCATGAATGTCGGTCAAAAAAGTCATTGGTGGTCAAGATCAAAGACAAGGAGCTGAACCCTGATTCAGAATTTGATTCTGAAAATATTGGTAAATGACAGATCATTGACGCAGACCCCACTACTATTGTCACGACCGCAGCAATTCAACCAGAAGAACCAACAGATCTTGAAGAGGGGGATCACCTTTTTCATACACAGATGTGGGTGAAGGGAACCCCGTTGCATTTTATTGTTGATAGCGGAAGCCAAAAGAACGTCATCTCACCAGAGGTCGTCAAACAGTTGGAATTGTCAACAACACCACACCCGCAGCCATACAACATCGGGTGGCTTCACCAAGGACGAGATATTCATGTCAGCCAACAGTGTTGATTGTCATGTGACATCCAACCCTTCAAGGATGAGGTATTATGTGATGTTTCCCCACTTGATGTTTTTTATGTTCTCTTGGGCCAACCATATATGTGGAAGCGTCATGTTGTTTATGAGTCTCGACCCCGCAGTGTCATTGTTTCTCTGGGGGGTCATCTCTACAGAATACCAGAGGTAGTTCCGACTATTGTTCCACCTAAAAAGTGTCTCAAGGTAGTATCTCATACTACAAAATTCATCTTCTTCACAATCTGTTCAAAGGGTGAACAAAAGGAAATTGCAACCACTACAACCTCGCCCCAAGCACCTTCTATCCAAAAAATGCAGATCGACAAGTTTGCAACAAAGTGTAAAGATTCCTCCTACACACAGCCATCTCATGTAGCTAGACTGGAAAAAAATTTCCAACCCTTCCAGCCACATGTTCGTCACAACCTTCAACAAGCAAAGCAGCGCAACTTCTCCAACAAGGCAAGCAGCTCATCAAGATGCAGATTCAGCAAACGCTTTTCCCTCTCCCCCAGGCACTCAACGCAATGGATACCATTTCTTCCTAAGGAGGTAGGATTGATCCAGGTGGATATCGGTGGCCACCCACCCTTTCCAACTGGCCCAAAACAGTTTTCTTGCAATTTTGGTAATTTACTATTTTTAGAAATTTTTAACTTCCGGAGCCATTTTGAGGGCCTAAATGAAGGTTTTTTGGTATTGATATTCGTAGGCATGACTGAGCCCCCAAAATTAATCTTTTTGACAATACCTTTCCAACGGGCTATCATGCGCCTAAAACGGAGATCGTATGCAAAAGTTACAACCCTGGGAAGTTAATGTACTAACTTACCCAAACGGGGCCCACATGACTTTTGGCGCTTCATCTCCTAGGGTTAGGTTTTTTAAATGTCTAGGGTTTTTTGAATTCCTGTTTATTGTAAAAAGGCCTTCAGAGCCTCATTGTAATCATCTTCTTTCAAATGCGAGTAGTCGTCACATCTCTTCTCAGAGATAAGCTGCCACCATTCTAGCGACTCTTTCACTCTATATTTTTACAGTCACTGTACATTTCTTTCATTTATAGAAATCGTGTATTACTGTATATATGTATTTATGGTTGCATCTCTGATACATTTTTTCTCTATTATTGAATAGCTACGATATCTCTGGGCATTTTTTTATTATATCTCCGCTCTCATTTCGTGCCGAAAATAAATCTGGATCAGTGGTATCAGAGCAGGCTGCTCTTGATCATTTTTCAGTGCATGTCCCCGACGAGGTCTGAGTATATCAAGTTAGGTCTCGAGATTGTCTCTCTTGAGGAAAATCTCTCTCGCACACCCAAGAAACCCTCAATGATGGAAGAAAATAAAAACGACAGAGAAGACGATCCTATCAATCTGTTGCTTGAGCAAGCTCTCACACGACAGAGGGATGAAATGATGGATAATTTTTCCCACATCCGTCAATGCCTGTCGATAGCATCAGGTGCATATTCATCAAGCGGCCATTTCGGAGGCACCTCATCTTTCAAGGTACAAGTTAATTTTGATATTCTTGTATTTGAAGGGCGGATAGATGTAGAAGCCCTAGGAAAATGGTTAAACCTGCTAGAAAGTTATTTCTCTGTTCACAATTTTTCTGACAGAGAAAACATCAACTTCGCATTGCTAAAATATCTCCCTCGTGTCAAACATTGGTGGGAAACTTACTACGAGAAAATATCCATAGAGGAGTCTGGAATATATGGGGTCGAGCCCACTTGGAAATTTTTTTTGGATGTAGTAAAGGAACAATATTACCTTGTTGGCAACTATGAGGACCAGTACATGAGATGGACCACATTGCGGCAAGAGAGGGGCCAAGCAATTATGGAGTTCACCAATACCTTCCATACCTTGTGCACCAAGTTGGGTATCAAAGACTCCGAACAACATTTGGTTCTAAAATACCGTGGGGCTCTACATAGATACATCCAAACTGAAATGGATTTTCTGGACATCTCATCACTCGGTGTTGCTTATCGATATGTTGTTAAAATCGAGAAGAAATTTAAGCACCGGAACAAATGGGAGTTCGAGTTTGCAAATCCCCAATAACCAAAGTATGAAAAAGACGGCCCTAACAAACAGTCTCTTGAAAACTAGTCCAAGCCACAGCAAAAGAAGGGTCACGGGAAGACAAAGAAGGACATTGGAAAATGGTGTGATTTCCACAAAGGCCCCTGGCACAACACTAATGAATGTCGCTCAAAACAATCATTGGTGGTCGATATCAAAGACAAGGAGCCGAATTGTGATTCGGAATCAAATTCTAAAAATACTTGTAAAAGCCAGATCATCGACGCAGGCCCCACAGTTATTGCCACGACCACAATAATTCAACCAGAAGAACCAACGGATCCCGAAGAGGGGGAGCGACTTTTTCATTCACAAATGTGGGTGAAGGGTATGCCACTTCATTTTATTGTTGATCGCAGACGCAAGAAGAAACTCATCTCAACAGAGGTCCTCAAACAGTTGGGATTGTCGACAGCACCACACCCTCAGCCATACAACATTGGGTGGCTTCGCCAAGGACGTGATCTTTGTGTCAGCCAGTCATCCAACAGTTTCGATTGTAATATGACATCCATCCCTTCAAGGATGAGGTATTATGTGATGTTTCCCCACTGGATTTATGTGATGTTCTCTTAGGCCAACCATATATGTGGAAGCGCCATGTTGTTTATGAGTCTCAAACCCGCAGTGTCATTGTTTCTTTGGGGGGTCATCTCTACAGAATACCAGAGGTAGTTCCGACTACTGTTCCACCTAAAAATTCCCGCAAGGTAGTATCTCATACTACAAAATTCAGCTTCTTCAAAATCTTTTCAAAAGGTGAACAAAAGGAAACTGCAACCACTACAGCCTCGCCCCAAGCACCTTCTATCCAACAGAAGAAGGTCGACAAGGTTGTAGTAAAGCGCAAAGATTCATTCTACACACAGGCATATCATGTAGTCAGACTAGAAAAAATGTCCATCCCTTCTAGCCACATGTTCGTGACAACCTTCAACGAGCTAAGAAGTGCAACTTCTCCAACAAGGCAAGCAGCTCATCAAGATGTAGATTCAGCAAACACTTTTCCCTCTCCCTCGGGCACTCAATGCAATGGATACCATTTATTACTAAGGAGGGAGGATTGATCTAGGTGGATATCGGTGGCCACCCACCTTTTCCAACTGGCTCAAAACAGTTTTCTGGCAATTTTGGTAATTTACTATTTTTAGCAGTTTTTAACTTTTGGGGCCATTTTGAGGGCCCAAATGAAGGTTTTTCAGGATCGAGCTTCACAATGATATTTGAAGGCTTTATCAAGCCCCCAAAATTAATCTCCTCGATGATACCTTTCCATCGAGTTATCATGCGCCTAAAACGAAGATCGTATGCAAAAGTTACGACCCCGGGAAGTTGATGTACTAACTTACCCAAACATGGCCCACATTAATTTTGGCTCTTCATCTCCTAGGGTTGGGTTTTTGGATTTCTAGGGTTTTGGGCATTCTTATTAATTGTAAAAATGCCTTCAGAACCTCATTTTAATCATCTTCTTGTGAACGCGAGTAGCCGTCACATCTCTTCTCAGATATAAGTTGCCACCATTCTAGCGAGTCTTTCACTTTGTATTGTTACAGTCTCTGTACATTTCTTTCATTAATAAAAATCGTGTATTACTGTATATTTGTGTTTATGGTTGCATCTCTTATACATTTTTGTTATATTATTGAATATTTGTGATATCTCTGGGCATTTCTTTATTATATCTCCGCTCTCATTTCGTGTCAAAAATAAATCTAGATCAGTGGTATCAGAGCAGGCTGCTCTTGATCGTTTTTCAGTGCATGTCCCCGATGAGGTCCGAGTATAGAAATTTGGGTCTCAAGCTTGTCTCTCTTGAGGACAATCTCTTCCACACACCCAAGAAACCCTCAATGGCAGAAGAAAAGAAAAATGACAGAGCAAACGATCCTATCAATCTATTGCTTGAGCAAGCTCAGCGATAGAGGCACGAAATGATGGAGAATTTTTCCCACATCCTTCAACACTTGCCAATAGCATCAGGCGCATCTTCATCAAGCGGCCACTTTAGAGGAACCTTGCCTTTCAAGGTACAAGTTAATTTTGATATTCCTATATTTGAAGGACAAATAGATGCAGAATCCCTAGACAAATGGTTAAACCTGCTAGAAGGTTATTTCTTTGTTCACAATTTTTTCGACAGAGAAAATATCACCTTCGCACTTCTTAAAGCTCTCCCTCATGTCAAACATTGATGGGAAACTTACTGGGAGAAAATTTCCACAGAGGAGTCTAGAATATATGCGGTCAAGCCCACTCGGGATATTTTTGTGGATGTGGTAAAGGAACAGTATTACCATGTTGGCAACTATGAGGACCAGTACATGAGATGGACCACACTACGGAAAGAGAGGGGCCAAGCAGTTTCAGAGTTCACCAATACCTTCGATACCTTGCGCACCAAGGTGGGTATCAAAGACTTTGAATGACATTTGGTTCTAAAATACCGTGGGGATCTACACAGATACATCCAAACTAAAATGCATTATCTGGACATCTCATTGTCAGGCTGCTAAATTGTAGCTTTTAAGTGTCCTGAATCACTAAATTGTCAAACCAGGGTTGGTATACTTCGAGCTGATACACAGTATGTGCAGGCAAGCGTCTAGTCTTTATTCGAATGCTATCCTAAAAATAA
>ML797646.1:46473-84819 GCA_009831015.1 Picea engelmannii
TTATATATATATATATATATATATATATATATATATATATATATATATATATATATATTATTTTTTATTTTTGTTAAATATTGTAATTAGTTTCAAATGTGTATGTGTAGAGGATGAGTTTATTACAAGAGAAGATAATGAAAGAGAGGGTGCTTATCATGAAGATTTCAATGTTGGTGAAGAGGGTGAAGAGGGTGAAGGTGGATTTAGGGGGCGTTACCAAGAAATAGAAGATTACACACTACGTTCACCTATCCCTCAGATGTTGGTGATGAGCTTTCTTGGGAAGGGTATATTGAAGCGATGACCCTCAAACGATGCTCAGGTGTTAAAAGCAAGCTGCATAATGATTTGAGGTGCTTGGATCTCCCTCGAGAGAGTAAGAAAAGCTTGGAGATTGTTTTGTATTCATTGCAGAACTTTATGGATGCATATCAAAATATGGGGCCAACGACTAATAGTTTTATCGATTTGATGAAGAGATGAAAGTCAGAGGTGATGGGCCCTAATAAATGGGAACTAGTAAAAAATAGAGTTTCAAAAGAAGATGTAATTTCTATGTTTAATTTCAAAGAGGGGCCAAAGCGAAAGATGTTGAAGGTGCAATATTTTAAGCACCCCAACATAGCAGGACACCTTTATAATAGATCTTTGGCAACATATGGGAAGTTGTCATGGAATGATGAGGTTCCACATTACTTTGCTAGAATATTTTATGCAGATTTTTTCATGGGCATGCACCCTGATTATACTATCCTATCGTCTAGTTATTATGGGGCTGGTAAAGGACGAACATATGATCGAAAAGGGGCATACTGAAATGCAACATTGAAAAGGCCTCCATGACCTTTGGTATCTCGTCCAACAGGGGAATTTGTCTTGCATTCAGAGATACGAGCTACATCAAATGTTGGAAATGAGGCTAGGAATGCAATCGAGGAAAATTTAGAATCATTTTTTTATGGTGTTGATGTTGGTTTGAACGGTCAAAGAATTGAAGCCAATTCTCATGTCAATTTTGTTTACAAAACAGATGAGGAAATAGATTCCATGTCCATAGAGGATATACGATAGTATGCAAAACATTGTCGTAATATTTTGAAGGAATTCATTCAAAATGATGAACCAAACACCGGATTGGTATGTGTTACAGTTAGTAAATTTTGCATGCATTTGAGGATAGTTTTCTTGTAGTTCTAGATACATATCATTGTTTCTTTAAAAATAATTGGGTTGTTATTGTCATTCATTGTAGTTTGGTCATTTTTTAAATGAATCTGCGGTAAATAGGGGACTTGATTCATCAATCTTAAATTTGGAAGGGTTGAATCAAGTGTGTGCTTAAAAATATCCACCTTAGTTGTCCAAACTTCAGAACTTGTTGAATAATCAACATGCATGATTTATATTTTTTTGTATTATTGTAAAGACAGATTCTTATTATGTCTCCCACTACTTGGGAAGGCTTGTCCCAATTCTCATTGGGAGAGTTTGAAGAGGGTGGGAGTTCACAGGTATCATTGCATGTTGAAAAAAAATTTATTTATATATGAAAATTGCAATGTCATTTAAATTATTAATTTAAAAGAAAAATGTCTCAAACAATATATAATTTATTGAATATTAGGGTATGGTGGATAAGACCGTGACTCAATCGACCATAGGAATTCCATCCTATTCTGTGGTTGATGATATTCAGGTTGGTTGATCCAAAATTGGATCTCGGGACCAAAATGGGTCCAGGAAGGCCTAAAAATCAAAGTTATCAGAATGGATTCAAAATGGACGTGTGCGTAGGCCTCGTCGATATGAACCCAACACAACTTGAACAGGTTCAAATGGACGCCATATGCTCAAGATATCATGGTTTTTTCATTTGGCCAAACAAGCAAAAAAATGATGATTGTATAGTCTGTACAGTGCCACGTGGCAGCTAACTGTATAGGGCGTACAACTGACGTGGCAAGGTATAGTGGCAGGTTTAGTGTGTTGATTGGTCGTACAGACTAACACATGGTAGGGTGACTGAGCATACGGACTGATGATGTGTCGGACAAGTGGACCAATCAGGGAGTGACACGTGTCACCACTGTAAGGGGGACACATGGCACGACCCTACAACACATGGCAAGGTACAGTTGGAGTAGACACATACCAGATGGGGATAGCTGGACCAATGGGTGATTGACACTTGGCATTGTATTAGACGAATGTGAAGGTTCCATGTGGCCCAGACCTGGGCTGCCACGTGGCACACATTCATTGGTTTATGTTTTGGCAAAATTGTGGGTCTCCACCAAATTTGAACCCCCAACCTCTAGTCTGGGCGTATGACTTGGCAGGGTCGGGCTATCTAGCCTGCCCTCGTATTGTTTCTTACCCAATTATGGCTTCATTACTATTTATGTTTGCATATGGTGTATATCCTGTGGAAAAGGGTTTGGGGCCTAGCCCCAACCCTCAACACAAATCTACCACACAACCATATTGTTTGACCGTGTTGATTAATGTTTGGCGTGCATAAAGTGGATCATATCCCTTAAGTTTTGGACCTATTACCATATGATCCAGTGTTAAACGGTTAGCGCGCAGGTGTAGGGTTGGTGCACGGTCGGTCGAGCTAGTCCGCCGACCAGGGCGCACGACCAGGGGCCTATCCAATGTGAGTGTGTGTGGAGGTATGAGCAGTGGGCAGATGGGCCACACCTGTGACCAAGGGCCAATGGGTAAGGGGATAACGCACCAGCAGCCTAGTCTGAGGCCACATGGAGACTCTCCATACGACCAGGAGCCGAGAAAAAGGGGTTGCGCCCATAATATGTGCCAAAAGTGGGTATTTAACATTATAATATAGTTTTTTAATTGATTTTATCAGCAGATTTGTGGGATTTTGGTCATTTTTAGGGGATATTGGGCCCTTTTTTAGGCCATATCTTGGGGGGAAGTTGGGATATTGTTACCAACTTAAAATCTATATAAACGATGGATTCTAGAAGCAATGGGAAGGGGTTCAAAATAGGTTTATGTTGAATATTTTCCAAGCCAAAGCCATTTTTATGTAGGGAAGTCATTGAGGAGAGCACCTTTTTGGGCCATTTCTGGGAGCTCCAGTCATCCATTTTCAGTGCCATCAGTTTTGTTGGGTTCTAGAGATCTGGTAGAAAAAGACTAGATCAGTTTGTAACCTTTTTGGCACTGTTGTGATGTACTTTTAAAATTTTAAACATAAATAAGAAAGCCTCACCCACTTAGACAAAGGCTTGAAGACGTAGGCGAGATTTCCGAACTCCATTATCACTTTGGTGTTTTATGGTTTGTTGTTCCTTATGATTTATTTCATATCTGTACATGTTCATATGGATTCTATGTTTCTTCTATAATTATTCCTCTTTAATTTAGTTTCCTAAATGTTAAAATAACTCATGCATAATAACACAATCATTGTCTTTTAAAAGATCTTTTCAGATCAAGTGGTATCAGAGCTAGTTGACGTTTGGATTTGAGTTTTGCATGATTACCAGGGAAAAGCTACATCATGGTGAAGGTGATCTTGTTGAAGAGAATCCATTGATTGGATTGAGAAAGAGAACTTATCAAAGCAAGAAGATGGCATTGGAAGAGGGACTTTCTCAAGATGAGAAAGAGTTTCGAAAAACTTTATTCGCCATGTCGAAGATGATGAAGGCTTTGTATGAGGATTACTTGGAATGGAAGAGGCCAAATCTGGGTGAATCTTCAATGGAAAAAAGTGAAGAAGGAGAGGATACTCCTCAAATTCCTCCTTCACCTCCATATTCACCTCCTTCTTCTCCTTCTTCTTCAAGTTCAAGTTCTAAATCCACTGCAAACAAACATGTCCATAAACATAAGAATGAAATTCCTTTACTTAAACTTGATGTTAAATTTGAATTACCCATGTATGATGGTGAAGTCAATGCAGAGAGACTTGACAATTGGGTCAGACGGATGGAGGTTTATTACAGTGTACAACAAATCAAGGATGAGGCAACTCAGATCAAGTTGGCATCGCTTAGACTTGCAGGCACAACACTCATCTGGTGGCAAAGCAAGTTGCAAAATGGCACGCGACAAGTGGGTAATGTATTTCCATCATGGAAATTTTTTATTTCTACACTTAGAAAGAAACTCTATCATTTGGGTTATAAAGAGAAATATTTCATTGAATGGAAAGCTCTTAAACTAAGAAAAGGACAAACAGTGCAAGAATACACATATGGATTTCATAAAATGGCATTGATGTTAGATATTCCTTCACACACCCAACAAAATCTTATGAAGTATATAGGAGGTTTACCTGTAGATATTCGTAACACTATATTCATGTTTGGACCTACCAATCTTGATGAGGTTTCTATTCAAGTGGCATACATTGAAGCAAGGAAAATAGGGGTTGGTGTATCAGGGGAATCGTCTTCAAGGAAAGAGGACAAAAGGAAGTGGAATGGCAAAAAGGAAAATTAAGTGGCTAGAAAGAAAGAGAAGCCCTCTTGCAAGCATTGCAAGAAAGAGGGGCATGATGAGGACCGTTGTTGGAAATTGCATCCCGAAAAGAGACTGAAGTGGTTTAAAGAGAAGAAAGGGAGGCAAACAGTTGCAGCAGCAACACAACCAACAGAATTGGGATCAAATTCAGGTAATGAATCTAAAGTTTCATTGGTTGGTTTGACAGGTTAAATTGTTTCACATAAGGATCATAATGAGACATACTAATGTAGACACATTGATATATAGTGGATCTCAATCTAACTTGATTTCAGAGGAATTGGTTAAACAATTGGGATTATAAACACAGATGCATCATAAGCCTTACACACTTAAATGGATAAGAAACAATCATCAATTGCACATAACAAAGCAGTGCGCATTAAAATTTGGAATTTCATCTAAGTTTGTGGATGAGGTAACATGTGATGTGGTTCCACTCAATGAATGTGGAATGGTCTTAGGCAGTCCTTACTTATATGATCGCAAAGCAATCTTCTACAGGGAAAAGAATCAATATCACTTAATCAAAGAAGGTCAAGAATATGTGGTACATGCTCATTATTTAAAGGAAAATAAATCTCTTCAAAATCTGGAACAATTAAGAAAGGCATCTCAAGCAAGCAACACACCTATATTTGTTTCCAATCAAGTAATCGATCTTAAGAAAAAATAGGAGATGATTGTGGAATGGAAAATCAATCACACTTTGCTTCAAGATAAGCTAATGTCGTGCAAATATTACAAACATATCAGCTCATTTGGACACATATTTTTTATTCTATCATTAGTAATGTTTTCAAAATGGATGATAGTGGCTTCAGTAAGATGTGACAGGGTACAAATGGCTAACAATATGTTGTCAGTTATCATGATTGTGTTACAGTTGATCTTGATGAGACAGGTGCACAGGACAGAGTTTAAATATAGAGAACAAGTCAGGTGTCATATCCCACACTTGATGACTGGTCTGTAACCTTTTGGAGGACCAAAAGGTCTTTAGTGGGGAGGTGTGATCTAGAATTGGATCTCGGGACCAAAATGGGTCTAGGAAGGCATAAAAATAAAATTTATCGGAATGGCTTCCAAACAGACATGTGTGTAGGCCTCATCTATATGAACCCAATGCAACTTGAACGGGCTCAAACGGACATCGTATGCTCAATATATCATTGTCTGTCCATTTGGCCAAATAGGCAAAAAAATGATGATTGTACTGTCCGTACAGTGCCACATGGAAACTAATTGTATAGGCCATACAACTGATGTGGCAAGTTACAGTGGCAGATTCAGTGTGTTGGTTGGGCATCCAGACTAACATATGGCAGGGTGACTAGGCGTACATACTGATGACATGTTGGATAGGTGGACCAATCATGGAGTGACACGTGTCACCACTATAAGGGTGACACATGGAATGACCGTATGACACGTGGTAGGGTACAGTTGGATCATACATGTGACAGATGTGGACAGTTGGACCAATGGGTGATTGACACTTGGCATTGGATTGGATGAATGTGAAGGTGCCACATGGCCCAGACATGGGTTTCCATGTGGCACCCATTCATTGGTTTATGTTTTGGCAAAATTATGGGTCTCCACCGGATTTGAACCCCCGACCTCTGGTCCAGGCATATGACTTGGAAAGGCCGAGCTAGCCAACCCACCCTCGCATTGTTTCTTACCCCTTTGTGGCTTCATTACTATTTATGTTTGCATATGGTGTATATCCGGTGGAAAAGGGGTTGGGGCCTAGCCCCAGCCCTCAGCACAAAGCTACCACACGACCATACCATTTGACCATGTTGATTATCGTTTGGCATGCATAAATTGGAGCCTAGCCCCCGGGGTTCGGACCTATTACCATATGATCCAGTGTTAAACGGTTAGCACGGAGGTGTAGGGTTGGCGCCCGGTTGGCCAAGCTAGCCCGTCAACCAGTGTGCGCGACCAGGGGCCTATCCAATGTGAATGTGCATAGAGGTATGAGCAGTGGGCACATGGGACACACCTGTGACCAAGGGCCAACAGGTAAGGGGCTAGCGCACCAGCAGCCTAGTCAGAGGCCACATGGATACCCTCCATACGACTAGGAGTCGAGAAAAATGGGTTGCGCCCATAATATGTGCCAAAAGTGGGTATTTAACATTATAATATGGTTTTTAATTGATTTTATCAGCAGATTTGTGGGATTTTTGTCATTTTGGGGGGATATTGGGCCCTTTTTAGGCCAGATCTTGGGGGTAAGTTGGGAGATTGTTACCAACTTTAGATATATATAAACCAAGGCTTCTTGAAGCCATGGGAAGGGGTTCAAAACATGTTTATGCTGAAGATTTTCCAAGCCAAAACCATTTTTATGCAGGGAAGCCAATGAAGAGGGCACCTTTGTGGGCCATTTCTGGGAGCTTCGATCATCCGTTTTCAGTGCCATCAATTTTGTTGGGTTCTAGAGATCTGGTAGAACAAGACCAGATCAGCTTATAACCTTTTTAGCATTGTTGTGATGTACTTTTAAATCTTTGAACAAAAATAAGAAAGCGTCACCCATTGATACAAAGGCTCAGAGACGTAGGCGAGATTGTCGAACTCTGTTATCACTTTGGTGTTCTATGGTTTGTTACTCCTCATGTTTTTTTTCAGATCTGTACATGTTCATATGGCTGCTATGTTTCTTCTATAATTCTTCCTCTTTCATTTAGTTTCCTAAATGGTAAAATAACTCATGCATAATAACTCAACCATTGTCGTTTAAAAGATGTTTTTGGATCATTGGCACATCACAGGTATTACATGTTTCAAAATTTAAAACTACAATTTAATTTGTTAAAATCATTTAAATTTATTTTTCAAATGTACAAATTTGAAATGTGTTATAGGACAATGTGGAGAAGAGAGTGTGGGAGGTTGGGATTGAGGAGGATGCATCCATACCTGAGAAGAATGCATCTATCCAAGATGATTCTTAATTAAATGTATGTACATTTCACATTAGTGAGTTTTAGATTGTTTTTATGCTGGGCCTTTTATATATAAGTGTTCAATCTTATTTGTGTTGAATATGCATATTTTTTTTTACTTTTTTCAAATTTATATTTGATCAACTTTTTAATTAAGACTTTCTTATTCATAGAAGGGTTACTCAATTATTGTCTATATAACTTTTGAACGCTTTGATCAATCATTTTGAAATATATAGAACTCCTATATAAGCTTTTTGTCGTCTAAAATGGTACATTCAATCTTATTTATGTTTAGATCATGATGCAAACCTAATGCTGAAATTTAGCATTTGATTATATGAGAACAAAATAGAGATCTCCCACATCAAAAAGAGGGAAGATTATAAATTCACTTGGATACTGATTTTATTTAAGATTATATCATGATTCAACCCGAACTATTCTAGATTTAAAAATCTGATTACATGATCTTATTCATGATCTTATTTATACATGTTTAAACTTTAGATCATGATGTAGACAATTTTGAACTTGAGCATTTGATTATTTGAGAACAAAGTCTATCCCACATCAGAAAAGGGGAAGATTCCAAATTTTCTTCGATTGCATTCATTGCCTTCTTGTCTAAGAATGGTGTAATATGGAGATGTGTTTTCTGCATACAACGAAGTGAATTCCACTATTCCATATATTCCACTGCAGAAGAGGAGATAAGTATTTTCCTTGAAGAATGGATAAGTATTTTCCTTGAAGAATGGCTTAATATGGAGATTTGTGAACTTTTTGCATGTACACAAGAGAATTTACATGCACACATTTTTTCTCTTTAAAAATTTGCTAGATATTATCTTACTTTGTTTAGATCATGTAGGCAATGTTGAAAAAGCATTTGGTTATGAAAGAAAATTAAAGATTTATGCAAAGAATGGCTTAATATGTAGAGTAACTATTTTGGAAGTGATAATATTTAGAAAGAGCAATAATCTTAGATCTGTGGAACTCCGGTTGGGTATGTTATTCTTGCTCACGTGGTTATGTTAATCTTGATGATCTTCTTGGGTATGTTATTCTTTCTCATTGTTATTTAATAAAGTTAAATATCTTAAAATATTTGCTAATAAAGTATATGTTAGTATGTGTTATTGTTTTTTCTTTTTATTGTTACAGTGATGTTTAAATTATTGGTAGAAAAGGAGCACATGGATTTTGGAAGATGAAACTGTTGAATCTTAGATCTGTGGAACTCCGGTTGGGTATGTTATTCTTGCTCACATGGTTATGTTAATCTTGATGATGTGTTTAGGTATGTTATTCTTTCTCATTGTTACTTAATAAAGTTAAATATCTTTAAAATATTTGCTAATAAAGTATATGCTAATATGTGTTATTCGTTTTTCTTTTTATTGTTACAATGATGTTTAAATTATCGGTTGAAAAAGAGCACATGGATTTTGGAAGATGAAACTTTTGGTATGTCAATTTTTTTTTAATCATAATTTGTTTTATTTATCTAAAATGGTATGTGTACATTTTATTTAAAATTTTTAAATTTTAAATATGAAAAATGTTTTTTTTTAGGCCCAGGTATGAAGAGATATATCTCAGCAGTGATTTAGAGTTGAAGTTTGGAGATAAATGTTAATTTCTTCTTAGTTTTTATTAGTTTTTGTTAATTTTGAGACCACACCACTTAATGGTGGTATCGTATTTAGATATTGACATGAAGATTGATCATACTTAGATTATATTATTACCCTATATAAGTTGATGGGTATGTACAATGGATGATGTTATGGCATTACATTAGTGTAATGTAATTTATATATGGAAAGCATTCATTACTAAGAAGTGATTGGATTCATGTTATGCATAAGAGATTATGGGTTAGTAACTCCATATTGAACACAACATCTTACCCTATTTGATTCATTACTAGTATAGAGTATTCATTATAAATATCCAATGCAATTTGATTTAACATGTCATATGTTTTTCCTTGGGGCTTCTGTGCATGTCAATTTGGCATGCATAGCAACCATGCACAAAATTGTGGTTTAAAAGGATTGGTAGTCATGGGAGACTAATATCATGTGAAATTATATAAGCTAATTATAATAATAATAATATACTTATATTATTACCCTATATAAGTTGATGGGTATGTACAGGCATGATGTTATGACTAGACATTAGTGTAATGTAATTTATATATGGAAAGCACCCATTACTAAGTAGTGATTGTATTCATTTTATGCATAAGAGTTCATGGGTTAGTAACTCCATATTGAACACAAAAGTTTACCTTATTTGATTCATTACTAGTATAGTGTATTCATTATGAATATCCAGTGTCATTTGAGTTAACATGTCATATGATTTTCCTTGGGCCTTCTGTGCATGCCAAATTTGCATGCATGGAATCCATTCACAGAACTGTGGTTTAAAAGGATTGGTAGTCATGGGAGACTAATATCATATGAATTGATATAAGCTAATAATAATAATAATAGTATACTTATATTATTACCCTATATAAGTTGATGGGTATGTTCAGGCATGATGTTATGACTAGACATTAGTGTAATGTAATTTATATATGGAAAGCACTCATTAATAAGCAGTGATTGGATTCATCTTATGCATAAGAGATCATGGGTTAGTAACTCCATATTGAACACAAAATCTTACCTTATTTGATTCATTACTAGTATAGTGTATTCATTATGAATATCCAATGCCATTTGAGTCAACATGTCATATGATTTTCCTTGGAGCTTTTGTGCATGCCAAATTGGCATGCACATCAGCCATAAGGTTGTTGTGCATGCCAATTTGGCATGCACATAAGATCTATGGATGTTGTCCATGCCAATTTGGTATGCACAGAACTATTGGGGCATGCAAAAAACTATTGGGAAGTGGGAATTGTTGGGGCATGCACAGAACATGTCATATGTTTTTCCTTAGGGTTGTTGTGGCATGCACATAACTATTGGGAAGTGGTGTAAAAGGATTGGCATAGAACTATGTCATTTATATTCATGACAACCTGATACAAGACCAATTGAACAAATGTCCTTTTAATGAAAGAGTTATATCCACTCAGAAATACTTTTCATACATAGAACTTTGAGTTGCTTTCTTCAACCAAACCTTATTTCTATAAAGAATTTCATTTTGGATTTCGTCCCAAATTGGGACGGTACTTCATTCACAGTTGTAAATTGTTTTAAGATATCATGTTAAATATGTTGTAATGTTATTCAATCTCTCCTTTTGGTGATGTATTTAGTGTCAGTAAGCTGGCATTTCTAGTGGTGATTATTATCAGTGGGGCATTTATGTATATATAAAGAGTGTAATTAGAGTTAATGGGATCTCTTTTGTGTTGCCTTTTACTTAAAATAGGAAGCTAAAGGTTCATAGAGAGCTCTATGCTTGAGAAGTATTGAAGGTTTATTGTAACATGTTTAAATATTAATGAAGTGGTTTATCTTTGACATTAAATATTTTTGGTATATATAATAAGTGGTTTACCACTATAAATCTCGGTGCTCGTATTTCTTATATTTGTTTTCTTATTTTCACTTGCTTATGCTAAAAGATAATCGTGAATGTTCATAGAAAATTAGATGAATATTGATAAATGATTGTTTCCATTGTATTTTCTTCTTATGATTTGTTTATGTTAATGGTGCCTCTTCATAGAAGACTAAAGGAATATAGATAACTATTTTTTTCACTTAAAATATACAGCTAAGTGGTTCTTCAATATAGGTGCCTAAGTTGTTTGGTAGGTGAGATTTCATTTATTCCTCATCCATCATGTGAAGTGGTCTTCTCACTATAGAGGCTCATAGATATTTCTATGCTTGAGAAGTATTAGAGGTTTATTGTAACATGTTTAAAGATTAATGAAGAGGAGCCCCCCTTAGCCACATTTGTGAGTGAAATAGGTGTTCCCCTTCCTCTGGTTCTTTTGGTTCGCTTAGATGGACTTTGGTGGTAGCAACAATGGCACTAGGTTCAACATCGATACTTTTCTTTCCTCCTTCTGGATTTGATTCGGAGTAAGAATCAGCCTCTCACTCGAAATCTTTCATCTCAGCCACGAGTGACTTCTTGGAGCGGAATTCTTTGGTGTTGTTCCAAGGGCTTTTATGTTATTCACACCATTTTCCCATGTCCTTCTTCGACTTCTCATTACCCTTCTTATATTGCAGATTAGACTGGTTGTCCTGAGATTGGCCATCTTTGCTCTGTCTGTTGTTGTATCTGTTGGGACACCTTTTCCCTGCTTCAGCTATGAGGAGTTTGTAGATCCAAAATCTCACCACTTCTACTTAAATTTTTTCTTGATCTTGACAACATATCTATACGTCGTACCAAATGATGTGATGTCCAGAAAATACATTTTTGTTTGAATGTATATATGCAAACAACCATTGTATTTGAGCACCATATGTCGCTCAGAGTCTTTGATACCCAATTTGGTGCATAGGGTATGGAAAATATTGGTGAAATCTGGTACTTTCTGGTCCATTTTCTAACGCAGGGTGGTCCATCTTGTGTACTGGTCCTTGTATCTTCCAACAGGGTAGTATTATTCTTTGATGGAATTCCTAAAGGAATCCGATGTCGGGGTTGTTATCACTCCAAGAAACTCCTTAGGGTTGTAGACTAAGGATGCTTGGTAACTTAAGAAATTATGAATAATCAAAGTGTTTGGAACAATGAGATAACTGAGAAGGCTTTATAAAAGGACAACTTATTATGCATCTAAATAAACCATTGCTTTTAGAGACCAAATATCAGTTACAGTAATGAAATAAGTTGTGAAGAATACTATTCAAGATAACCAGGTACACAGACATGTAGGGTCATACAAGATAGCAGAGAATCATTTAATTCACATTCATGAGCTACACGAGAAGATGACAATTCTCAATAGCTAAGCTGAACTGAATCAAATTACAGAGTGGTGAACATATGAACAATACTGACATTGGTAACAAAAGAGGACTGTGATTCATATAACATAAAAGAGTCAAAGTACATAGCCAAAAAGTATCTAGGATTGAACCCCTCATCTATCTTAATTATGTAGCTTTATAGCTTTACATCACAGTTATCAGATCCTAAAACAATGGATCTGATTTTCTAAAAACAGAAAGCAAACTGTATTTACAAGAAACTAGGAGTAGATCCTCAAAATGTGGTTGAAAATTTGATGATGTGTAGCCTAGCCTTCCAAGGCTCTTTGGTTTGATCTCCTGAAGATGAAATTCGAGTTGGATGATGTGTCTTGTAACCCCTGATATTTTGCCTTTAAAAAAGATGCCAAATGTAGTTGAAAAACCTCTTTTTGACCTTATCCCTCAAAACTAGCCTTTATATTGACTTTGATAATTCATTACCTGCTTATTCAAAGAGGTTTCATTCCATTCCAACTCAAAAATTTCCAATCTGAGAAAAATTTCGATGAATCTGGTCATACAGGCTTTCGGTGGTTAACTGTATGAAATTTTAAGCTTCTTATCCACCGAAAGAACTGCGTTTCGGAGGTTAATGAGCATGCTCAAGCTCGCCTAAACCACCGAAAAGCAGAAGTTTTTCAAAAATCAAAAATTCAAAATTTTGTATTACCTATATGGTTGCATATGGTTTCAAGGCTTCTTGGATGAAGTTCCCTTCTCCCTGACAAGGCTTGTGACTTTCTCTTGATGAATACCAGCCTGTATTTCTTCATCTATGGAGGTGGCAACTTGGGCTAGGGTTTCCAACTTTGTATTCTCCTGAGCTGGAGGTTGGGATTCTTTTATTTTTAATCTCAAAAGTCTTAGTTGCATGTATAGCTTCATGTTCTCCCATATCAATACCCTGCTCCTGTCTTTGATCTTGTCGTGTTTTTCCTTGACAGTTTTATTAATGTTATGAGGTTATTCATTTCTTTCTGTCAAATCTGTATTTGTCTTTTTAATAACCCTTATTAAAACTTCCATTTCATAGATTTGTTGCAGAAGTTTCCTCACTTTTTGAGTCCTGGAAGATTTGGGTTTTCTCAAAGAAGCTCCTACTGATGATTGATTATGTTCCTATGGAGGAGTAGGAGTAGGTAGGTTTGGGTATTCATTAGCAGTTGTATCAGTTTGTTTCTCTCCTTGTGCCTCATTATGCTTTGGTTCATGTTCAAAATCTGAATATGGGAGGTTTAAAGGATTATCCTCCATGGCCAAACCTTCATCCTTCTCTCCTTCCTCAAACTGTAATTTTCTCTTTGTTCTCTTCTTCTTGGCCAAGGAAGATTCTGCTTGTTGTTTCAAGGGTGAAATAGCCCTTCATTTCCTTTGACTACTCTTGGGAGTAATAGCCTTCCTTGTGGCAGTCTTCTTGCCCTTGTCCTCTTGTGGTTTGTCAGTCTGGAATTCATTCCAGAAGAGAAAGTAATTCCATGCAATCTACTTATTCTTCAAAGACTCCTTGATAAGAAGAGTAATGATTCCTTGATGGGACAGTCTGCTTGCCACCTTAGTGGGCTTAACTTTTACCTGCCTGGCCATTTTGGTGAGAGTCTTGTGGAAGTAAAAAGGTAGATTAATTGGATCTCTGCCTGTAAAATGGTTTAAAAGCTTAAAGTGATAGAACATCACTCTATTGTACCGCCCTTCACATGTTATGTAAACAAATATTGCTTTCAACAAGGACTACCACTTTGGTTCCAAGTAAGACATTGGAATATCCTTTTTCCAGATCAAATCTTTGTGTACAGGCAGCAGGTATGACCTAAATTCAATGTTTGAAGGTATGGTAGACTTGAACCAACAGTCTCCTGACCTAGGTAAACCTGTATACTCGGCAATGGTAGCTTCATCAATGATAAACTCCTCCTTTCCTATTTTAGCAAACCTCCCATCATAAGAAATGGCAAAAGACTCAGCCACTTGTTGATGAAAATTGGTTAATGTTTCACAATATGAAAATACCCCAGCCTGTTTGAAGAATTCTGCCACCTCTAAGTGAGCTTCTAGGTACCAAACCCCATCAAGTTCAACCCTTAGGGCTGGTCCAGATTTTGACATTTAAAAAATGTTGATGTGTCCCTGTCAATTAGGAGAATATGCATGCAAATAGGGACAGAACTTGAAACTTTAGGAACAGGTCAAGGTATGGTATGGCTCGATGAACAGAAGGTGTGACTCATCAAATAGAGAGTATAATTCGATAACAGAATCGATGACAGAGGATTTAACTCAGAGCTAATTCAGGAACAAGGTATATAATTAAGAGTAAGAATAATGAACATAGGTAGGACTCAGCATCGTGATTTAACTAAAACTTGATTCAAACAACCAGTAAACTAAAATTAAGCCGAGACTTATTTCTAGGTAAGAGACAATATAGAATCGGAATATGACTGAATTGAAACTACCTGATGACTGGGTTGAATGATTCGGTTTGACACCTGGACGATTGATCGATTGTTGAACTTGAGACTTTAATCACCAGCTTGCCATAGTGAACGAGATTGTGAACTCTTCTAATGTGTCTGGTTGAGAGAATCACGGGATTTTGATATAGATGACAACTCTCGGATTCAAAATGAAATTAAATGGAAATTAAACAGAGCTAAAAATAAATCATCATGATCTTGTAATCCCGTGGCTGGCAGTATTGAAGATCCATGTGATGTATCCTTTCTATTATGAGAAATTTCATATGAGTTTATGTGCCTCGCCAAAACTTAATAGCAATCTAACAGATGAAAGATGAGAGGACATTTTGGTATTAATTCATCAATGACCTGGAGAGCTCACCATTTGACATGACTTTTGGCGATTAGAAGTGATGATCACGCTCGCTTGACATATGGCTCGTGCAAAAGAACGAGTTTTTCCTTTGCGCATAGAAACATTTTCGGTGGTTAATGGGCCTTTTATTTATGTTTCTTAACCAGCAAAAACCACGACTTTCAGTGGTTAAGAGCCATTTTTTAACCCCTTTTAACCACCGAAAACCTGAGATTTAAAAATTTGAATGCCAAGACCAAAGATGATACTTCTTCCAAGTTTACATCCAAAAAAAAGACCATATAACATACCTCAAAAATTTTGAAATGAATGTTTTGACCTGTTTCTATTACCTAAAACTGAAAACTTGACAGTGCTATTTTAGGAGATAACAGGGGCAACCACAAATATTGTAGATTCCTCTATGGCCATTTTCTTAGAGTAAGTATCCCACAAGTCCTTAACATAGGGGATGGCCTTGAGGAGTGCAAAAGTAATATTTTCCCTATCAAAAAAATTATGGACTGAAAAATACACTTCGAGCAGATTCAACCATTTATCTATAGCATTTGAATCTATCAATCCTTCAAATAATGGAATATCAAAATTTATGTGTACCTTGAAGGGGGTTGCATGGTTGCTTGATGAATATGTTTCTCCTGTGGGCAGCCGACAAAGGATCTGTGCAAAGATGTTCATCACTTCATTCCTTTGTCGTGAAAGGACTTCCTCGAGCAACATTTTAAAAGGATCTCCTACTCCATCATCTTTCATTTCGTCCCCCATGGGTTATTTTTGGGCTCGACGTGATCGATCTTGCGAAGGCTCAACTGGTTTGAGTCCCAACTTCTTATACCCAGATTTTGTCGGGGACATGCACAAAGAAAAATAAATGAAGAGAAGATTGTTTGATACCATTGATCCGGATTTATAAGCGGAACGAATTGACTAACAAAATGAATAAAATAAAACATAGATACGAAGAACAACAACAGATATCTAGTGAACAATAAATTCTATTGAATAAATGAAATAGGATGAAATTGTAAAATTGCAGAACTAAAAACAACTTGCTCGAATGGTGGGAGTTATCTCTAAGAAGAGATGTGGCTTCTACGTGCATATATCTAAGAAGAATAACTACAATGAGGCTCCAGAGGCCTTTTTAACATTAATCATGAATGCCAAAACCCTATGCATCCAAAATCCTAACCCTAGGAGGTGAAACACCAAAAGTTATGTGGGCCTCGCTGGGTAAGTTGGTACCTCAACTTCTTGGGGTCGTAACTTTTGCATATGACCTCCATTTTATGCGCGTGACAGGCCATTGGAAAGGTATTTTTGAGAACTACACGTTATGTCATCAAACTCTGACTCCATTTATAGTTTGATTGTGGAAATCCAAAAAACATTGTTTAGGGCCCTAAAACAACCCTGGAAGTACGAAAAGATGTGCTAACATGAAAACTTCCAAAATAAGCCAGTTGGATTAGGTGGGAGGCCACCAGTCTCCACCTGGAAGATGTGTAGGGCTTCAAAAATCCCCAGAAGTGTAGAACCCACAATTACAAAGAAGTAGAGAAGAACATGTTGAACTAAAAATTGTTAAGAGGGTCAAGAGGAGCCAATTGGAATAGGTGGGTGGCCACCAATATCCACCTAGATCAGTCAATGTCTGCAGTTGTAAAGAGCCAAATTTTTATGAGAAAGAAGTATCATACTTGTGGATCTGAGTTCCTATATGGAATAGACATGAAGATTGATCAGTGGAATTTGAAATCTATGGACAGTAGATTGAAATAATTTTTATTGAAATTTGATGATAGTATCTCATGGTTATTGTATGCATGTGATACAAGTGATATGACAGATCTTTCCTAGAGGGACAGATGATGGTTGTCGAAATGGAAGAGCATAAAAAGGGTAATTGGTCATTTATGACCTATTGGATGAATTGAGTCGTGCTGAGTACTTCACCAAACTTGATCTTTGTTTTGGATACCACCAGATCCATATGAAAGAGGAAGAAATTCACAAGACTGCATTTAGAACTCATGAGGGTCACTATGAGTTCTTGGTAATTCCCTTTGTCATGTGTAATGCTCCCTCCACTTTCCAAATTCTCATGAATAATATCTTCCATCCTTTTCTCCATCATTTTGTCTTGGTTTTCTTTGATGACATTATCATCTATAGTAAGACTTGGACATCCCATTTCACCCATGTGGATCAAGTTCTCAATCTACTCTCTCAGCACGAACTTTTCCTCAAACAACCTAAAAGTGCCTTTGGAGCCTCGGAAGTGGAGTACCTGGGTCATATTGTCGAAAATAATGGTGTACAAGTGAGTCCTAAGAAAATTGAAGCTATGCAAGATTGGTCTCTCCCTAAAACTCTTAAGATCTTTCATGGTTTTTTGGGTTTAACGAACTATTATCACAAGTTTGTTTGGAATTATGGAAAAATTGCAACCCCTCTCATTGGTCTCCTTAAAAAGAATGATTTCACTTGGAGTCCAGCCACTAATATATCCTTCCAAGCCTTGAAAGAATATATGTGCACAACCCCTTTCCCGATACTTCCCGACTTCACAAAGACTTTTGTGTTGGAATGTGATGCTTTCAGGAAAGGAATTGGGGTTGTCCTCATGCAATATGGCATACCTTTGGCCTTCACTCGCAAAAAACTATCAGAGATACATTTGGGCCAATCCATTTATGAAAAGGAAATGTTAGTTGTTTTTCATGTCATGGATCTCTAGCATCCTTATCTATTGGGGAAACACTTCCAAATGAAAATTGATCATCAAAGCCTCAAGTATTTTCTAGACCAATGAATTTCATCCCCAGAGAAACATAAATGGGTGACCAAGATATTTGGATATGATTATGATATCATTTACAAGAAGTGAAAGGAGAATGTGGTTGTTGACGCTCTTTCTAGGAAATATGAAGAAGAAGAGTCCTTATTTTCCCTCTCCTTCATTGTACTAGATTGGTTCCAAGTTGTTCGTCGGGAATGGCTGCAAGACCCAAAACTTTATTACCTGATCCAAAAATTGCAACAACATTATCTAGCTTCTCCATGGTATTCTTGGCACAACGAAGAGCTTCACTACAAAGTTCATTTGTATTTAAGAAACCAATCACAAATTAGATCCACGGTTCTTTTTGAGATTCATGCTTCACCCACAGCTGGGATTCAGGGTTTACCAAAACCTATGAATGAGTCAAATGTTTTTTTTTCTAGGCTGGTATGAAACAAGATGTTCACACCTTTTTGATTGAATGGGATGTCTTTCAACACAACAAGGGAGAAACAGTAAAAAATATGGGCACACTTCAACTACTTCTGATTCTCCCTACTCTTTGGAGAGATATTTCTATGGATTTCATTTTTGGCTTACCTAAATCAAGCAATAAGTCTATCATCATGGTGGTAATTGATATTCTTTCCAAATATGTTCCTTTTTTTTCTCTTCAACACCCATTCACCGCATCCACAGTGGCCCAAATTTTTATGGATAATATTTTCAAACTTCATGGAATGTCTCATTTTATTGTCTCTGACCAAGATCCAACTTTCACCAACAATTTTCGGCAAGAATTGTTTAGGTTCTAGGGAACCCAATTGCATCTCAACACCGCCTATCATCCCCAAACTCATGACAAAATGAAGTTTTCAACAAGTGCTTGGAATCAAATTTGTGGTGTTTTCTATCATACGAACAAAACCAATGGGCTCAATGGTTACCCCTAGTTGAATGGTGGTACAACATCTCTTACCATACAACTAATCACACGACTCCTTTTGAAGCTATCTATGGCCAAACGCCATTGTCGATTCTCTCATAAATGTCAGGTGTCTCGAAGGTTTAGGAGGTTGAAAAACATCTTACAGTCTATGAGGCAATTCTCTGTACCCTCAAAGACAATTTGGTCATGGATTAGAATCACATGAAGCAACAAGCATATAAGGGTCGTTCTGAACGTCAATTTGTTGAAGGAGACCAAGTGTTTCTTTGTTTTCAACCTTATAAGAAAAATTCTCTCAAAGCTAAACATTATTAGAAACTTGATCCCAAATTTTATGGTCCTTATAAAATGCTCAAGCAAGTGGAGCTTGTGGCCTACCAGTTGCCTCTTCCCAATCATTCTAAGCTCCATCATGTTTTTCATGTCTCGTGCTTAAAGAAAGTGATTGGAAGTAAGTGTCAAACTCAAACCAGTCTCCCTGATTTGGATGAAGAGGTTTCCATTTGGTTGTAGCCACAAGTAATCTTATAAAATAGAGAGCATCATCTCCATCAACGCACCATCAAGGAATTGTTAGTTCAATGGAAAAATACAACTCCAGAAGATGCCACCTGGGAGTCGGCCACTATTTTGCAATAATTTATTCATCTCAAGCCTTGAGGAAAAGGTTGTTCTTCAAGGGGGAGGCAATTTTAGGGACCTAACCTCCCTAACCCCTCACTTAGGTAGAATAATATGTTTTCCATGTAATAAAGGTCGGCATTAGTTAATAAGGCCTATTTAATAAATGTGAACAAGTCAATGTAAGAAGACCTAATAGAATCTTCCGCTTCTAGAAAGATCTTCCTCTAGATTGTTCATTAGAAGATAGAATTAGTATAAATAAGAGTAGGAGGCATGAGAAACCTTGTCTTGATAATTGTTTTAATAGGTCGATGCTTTGTTGGAGGTTGCCCCCTTGAAGAGGCAAGTGAACATTGCTTTCTTTAAATAAAGGTATTATTTATGGCAATTGCTCTTTTCAATATTTTGTTGTTCCATTGATATATGTTGAATATTCTTATTTATGCATATTACATTACATCTTTTACCTTACTGTTTACTCGAGGCCCGATGACCCAATGGATCAATGCCTCGATGGGTCCATCCACAAACAAATCAACCACTGGGGGAATGTTAAGAAGTGTCAAGTGTGGGATCCAAGGGTCCTGGTGGTTCAGTGCCATGCATGCAGGCATGTCAGTGCTAGATGGATCCTCATAGGAAGGTTTAGGTGACGTGGAGCCATGTGGGTGCCATGTGGTGGTGTGGCGATTTTTTCCAATGAAGGATTAGAAACTTTGGAAGGACATAAATTTTGATCCAGAGCTCATCTTCTTTGTATTTTTTTGTAGTGTAAATTTCCGATTTGTTGTATTAATTATTTGTTAAATTAGGAAGAATACGAAAAGTGATTTTCTTTTCCCCAAAAAAACAAAAGAACAAAAACAATAGTTAGCAATAAGGCCAAAGCAAGTAAAAGCCTAAAAATATGCATATACTAATTGCATAGTGTTTTGAAATTTTACATTCCCCAGGTTGATAATTAAAGTGGGTTCTTGCGGTTAATTGAGTGTTAATTCTAATCATTTTTTGAGCCCATCGGACATCAAGCTCCAAGTATTCCTTCCCTGAAAGAGAAAAAACTAGAGAACAAATTGTCTTACCGGTGAGATTGTCTTCCACTCCATCTAAGAAAAAGACACATTTTGACATTTCCATCACCATTGAGATCGCATTTTTGTCTTAAAGGTTAGCCACCAAGGAAATCATATCCTCCTTGTAATACCCTTAGGTCGAACCCCAACTGTAAATGTAAATGTAAATGTACTTAATTTGGTGAGTTGTGTGATATCATTTTTGTATGCACCTTCCATGGTATAGTGTGCACATGTACTGTGCACTAAAATGATGAAGTGTGCACATTCCAGGATACCGCACGTAGCAAACTTAAGTGCACATGATTTTGAGGCCAGGGAGACTTTGTGTATATGTTGTGTTGTATAGGTTGGTTAGCCAGTTATTATAAGCTAGGAGGCTTATGTGTTGAATTAGGTTAGTGAGCCTATTTGTGTATATGTCTTATCATTAATATAATGCATCTCTTTGTGTAGACCGACCACGATAAAAGAGTATGGGCGACTAAACTCCACTAGTTAGGGAAAGAGGGGACTAAAATTTAAGGATAAGGGTCTAAGCTAGGGAGCTTAAGCCAAAAAGGAATATTATATTAATATTCCTTAAATTATAAAGTATGGATAATTATTTTTATCTTAAGTTTTGAGGATGGGGACAAGTGGACCAAAGTAGCTCTCAACATGACAAGTGTCAAGTTGGGAACATGCATACATAGAGTTTGGAAGTATTTCATTTTCCCATGCATTCATTCCATCATCATTCACTCACTCATTTAGTTGTTATTTGTACCTTTCTGTTATTATCATTGTACATGTACTTGTACCCATACTCGTACCAGTACCTATACCTGTACCTGGTTAGCTTAGGAGTTGGACTGAAGAAGCGAGTTTTCATGCCTATGGGAGATTGAAGAGGTGGGTTTTCATGCCCGTGATCAAATCTCCCTAGGTGAGGGAATTGTTGGGAATTGATTCCCGAAGGTGCTAAAATGCAACTACAAGGCTCTGAGACTTTCTGTCCGGCCTGTTACTGAAGCCCTGGAAGGGAAGTGGGGCAGCCAAGGGACTGTTGAGAAAAGAAGGGGCACACTTCCTAGGGTGGGACAAGAATGTGGGGAATGAGGGACTGTAGGTTGTTAGTTTGAGTTGGCACCTGTGATAGAGTCTTTCCTGTTTTCTTAGATACATCATCCTGGTTAGGAATCCCTTTACCCGGATGGAGTTTATTCTAGCTCGGGGGTGACCCGTTATTGAGAGTGATGAGCAGTGTGATATAAGGCTAGGAGGTTTGTGGAAGGTCTACACGCTGTTGGTGATATTTTTACCAAGATAAGTGTCAATTTTGTGTTAAATTACATGTTGCATTATTATTTATGCGTTTATTTTTATGGGTTTTTCATGTATGTGTGGCATGTGTATTTTTGTTATTATTCTGTATGAATCTATGCAATTGCAGAATGTATTTGTCTGTTTTAAGTTTTATATATAAATTTCTGCAAGAGTTTCCATGTGTATATGTTTTAATTTTGTATATAGTTCATAAATTTTTCTGTGGCATAGCCCAATTGGATGATGGGGATGTTACAATATGGAATCAGAGCTCCAGTTTTCAACACTGAGCCTAGATGGGCCGAGCAAGTTGAATTGAAGTGAAATTTCACAGAGAATTGATTTCTAAGTGGCCAAATTTCAAGTTACAGAACGTCCATGGTAAAAAGTAGAAGCAATTGCGTAGAATTGGGCAAAATCCCCAATTTATGTTATTAAATTCATGGGAAAATTGAGAAATTTATCCAAGTAGTGAGATATTCTTAATTGAGTATTTGTTCTAGCAAATTCAAACCTGGAATTGGTCGAATTTAAAGTTACAGGGAAGCCATGACAGATGGAGTGACATTAGTTGATTAAAATTCTCAATTCGTGAATTGAGTTTGGGAAAAATGTGTTCCATGAATGTCAACCAGCAGCGATTTGTTGTTGCGGAGGTTGAATTTGGTGTTATTGGGGTGAAATTGAACAAATTTCATAGTTGCAGAATGTCTATGGTGAAAATTGGGAAAAAAAATTGGCAAAATCCCAATTTCTGCAGCGGAATTCATGAGGAATTGATGCGCATAAAAAAAAGGAATGTGAGTAGGTGTGCGCACTAAAAATGAATGATGTGCAGTGAAAAGCTTGTGATTTGTAGAAAATATTGGCTCACAGGCGTGCACACTTAAATCTGGCGTTGCATGGTGCAAAGTGGTAATGCACAGAAAATATTGGCGCGCGGGTCTGCGCACTTAAATTTGGCGTTGCGCAGTGCAGAGTGGCAATGCATGGAAAATATTGGTGCGTGGGTGTGTGCACTTAAATTTGGCATTGCGCGATGCAGAGTGGTAATGCACGGAAAATATTGGTGTCCAAGTGTGCACATTAAATTTATCATTATGCGGTGTGGATTGAGTGGTGCATGCGTAATACTGACATGCACGGTGTGCGCATGCATAATAATGGTGCACATGGTGTGCGCAGTATTGACAGAGCGCAGAGGAATTTTGTTGGTGTGCACGCAATGTGGGTATATGTTATCGCGCGACAATTTAATTAAGGGTGCGCATAGAGTACTGGTGTGCAATGCGGGCATACTAAACTTTGGCATGGTGTAGCACGTAGAGTGCAATGTGCGAAGAATATTAGTGCATGACACAAAAATTGTGCGCAACAGGTATTAGTGAATGAACCAAAATTGTGCACAATGGATATTGGTGCACAACACAAAAGTAGTGTGCACCATTTATTGGCGCGATAGAGAAGTGATCCACATTGGTTACAGGTGTGTGAAGCATCCACTACCTAATGGTGTTGATGCACATACTAAATATGGGTGTACATGTTCAAATTTGTGCATGAAAAGTCATTTGGATGGTGTACAACAGCAGAAAACCAACAAATTTATGCGACATTTTATAATGTTTGAAGGTCATCTTTTTGCAACGCGTTTTTGAGGCCCTAAACAACATTTTTAGCTACTCAAAAACCCCGATAACAGAGTATACTAAGGTACGTTATGTCTCTATAGCCCAAATTAAAGAGCCTGGAGAGATCTTTCTAATGGTGTAAATCGTTCGTCAAACAGAGATTTTATGAGGAAGTTACAGGACAAACAGTGGAGGGTAAATTTTAAGACCCAACTAACTTTGAAGGGCCATAACTTTCTGCTCTGGAATCAAATTGAGGCACAAGAATAGTCTATGGAAAGATATTGAACCATAGAAAATA
The DNA here is from genome assembly GCA_009831015.1 of Picea engelmannii. Taxonomy (NCBI): domain Eukaryota; kingdom Viridiplantae; phylum Streptophyta; class Pinopsida; order Pinales; family Pinaceae; genus Picea; species Picea engelmannii. The sequence goes on from ML797646.1 coordinate 70,422, forward strand.
TTCCTAGAGCTGAATTAAAATTTTGGGCATGTTAAAAATGTTTAAGATGGAAAAGAAGGTAAATGTAGCATTCCAAATCAAAAACACTAATTGGCCTAGAACTTCAGTGGGTTGTAACTAGCCGCCCAGAACCCAAAAAGAGGTGAAACTTGGACAGACTGTCCAAAATATGTATATTAAGAAATCCAATTGAGCTCCTACTAAAAACTCCAATGGAGTAGGTGCAAAAATGCATAATTACAACGCATAATTGCACCAAGTTGAAGAGTGAACAGAAAAATTAATGGACAATTTTCAAATAACCATAATGTTTTGCTCAAGACTCAGAATTGAGCATGGAAGCAGGCGTTGGAAAGGTATTCGGAAATAGGATATAATTATTCACCAAGAAAATTGATCTGGGCATTCAATTTTCTGGAAATCGGAAGAAATAATTCTGATGCATTATTGAACCAGAATGGTTCATATTTTCATGAAAATATTGAAACAGTTAGCCTAACAAAGATCTGTTGACTGCACATTTTGCAAAGTTAAAAACAACTAGAACAGATCAGGACTAGAACAGAGTGTTGAGGAATGGAAGATGCACAGGGGGCTTACATCCAGGAATATGACATAAGAGGGATGGATGTCCATATGAGCGTTGAAGGAACAAACTCTAATGGACATGGAGAAGGAAGGGATGAAAACATGAATATGGTAAAGACCATTAAAAATTTGCAGAAGGATGTCCAAATCCATAAAGCTGATAATGAAATCCTTATGAGAGTCAAGGATCAGTAGGAGGACTTCAATGTGAATTTAATGTAGATCTTGAACATAATAGAAAATAAATTGGATAAGGAGAGTGGCTCAAGCAAATCAGGAAGTCACAGGTCTCCTGATGAGAAAAGAAGAACAAGAAGTGTTAGCAGACATCACCATCACTCCCTGAGGCATTCCAATAAGAGAGCACATAGCAGCTCAAGTACATCCCCTGTCAGGAAGCATAAGAGATCTAGGGTGGATGAGCTACGAGGACAAATGAACAAAATCAAACCTCCTACATTTGATGGTGAGCATAAGAAGGATGAAGCTGCAAAGACATGGTTGTTGGGCATGAGAAAGTATTTTCATTTGAAAAATTATTCTTCTCATGTAGAAGGAAGAATTGTCATCTATCAACTCAAGGGAAAGGCATCCATGTGGTGGGATCAGCTTGTGCAGGTGTAGCACATTAAAGAGAAAAATGTTACTTTGAGGGAATTCAAGAAGTATTTTGAAAATAAATACTCGACTAAAAGATATTATGATAAGAAAATGAAAGAGTTCTTTGAACTCAAGCTTGGGAGTATGACCATAGATGAATATGAAAGAAGGTTTTTAGAACTGTTGAAGTATGTTTCATTCATCAAAGATGAGACAGTTAATATACAAAGGTATTTGAGTGGATTTCCATCATTCATCAGTGACAAAATACAATATGATGATCCCAAAACATTGGAGGAGACCATAAGGCGAGCTAGATCCCTATATGATCAACAAAAATCAAGGCCAACTTTCCAAAAATCTTGGGAAGACAAAAATAAATTCAAGATGGATCAAGGGAAGAAGGGGACTAAGCCACCATTCTTCATAAATAATCCTCAGGGATAGTCAACTTCTAGAGAACCCATAACGATTGAGACAGGGGGTCAAAGGCCAAGGAAGCCACCTATTCAATGTTGGGGTTGTAAAGGAGATCATATGTTTAGAGATTGTCCTCACAGAGGTGAAAAAGTGAGGATTGTTCACAATGTACAGCAAGCTGAAACAGTGGAGGACATGGGAAGAAATGTATCAAGGATCTATGTAGCCCTAGACAACAAGCAAGCAGAGTATCAGCCACATATGATTGAAGTGGAAGGTATGATCAACAACCAAACCATTGTTATTTTAATTTATCCAGGAGCTATTCATAGTTATATAGATCCTAAGATGGTGGAAAGTTTGAATTTTCCAAGAAGCAAGCATGGAAAATCTTGGTTGGTATAGTTGGCTACCGGAGCCAAAAGAAAAGTTAATGAGATGGTTAAGTCATGTCTTATGGAAATGAATGGACTGAACATCAGGTCAAATTTGAACATCTTTCCTTTAGGTTCCTATGACTGTCTAATTCGGATGGATTGGTTGGGCCAACATCATGCTATCCTAGACTATCATAACAAGGAATTTACTTTCTTGGATGAGGAAGAGAACCTAAGGACAGTGCAGGGAATTCCCAGGGCAGTGACCATCAAAGAAATTTCAACATTGTAGCTGAAGAAATGTTATAGAAAAGGGTGTCCAATATTTGTAGCACATATAGAAGAGATACCTAAAGATAGGATGTCAAATATTGAATATTATGCAGTCCTAAAAGAGTTTGAATATATGTTTAAGGAAATACCAGGATTACCCCCTAAAAGAGACATTGATTTCTCCATAAATATAATGCTTGGAGCAGCTCCAGTATCCAAGACTCCCTACGAGATGAGTACACTAGATTTGAAGGATTTGCAAATGCAACTTGAAGAGATTTTGAAGAAGGGGTATATACGCCCAAGTGTGTCACCTTGGGGTGCCCCAGTTTTATTTGTGAAGAAAAAGGATGGAGCATTGAGACTTTGCATTGAGTTTAGGAAACTGAACAAGGTAATTGTGAAGAATAAGTATCATTTTCCAAGCATCGATGACCTCTTTGATCAGCTAAAAGATGCAAAAATATTCTCTGAGATTGATCTTAGGTCAGTTTATCATCAGGTAATAATTAAAGAAGAAGACATAAAAAAGATTGCTTTCAAAACAAGGTATGGTCATTATGAGTTCACAGTGGTGCCCTTTGGATTATCAAATGCACCAGTTGTCCTCATGTGTTTAATGAATGGTATTTTCAGAGAATACTTAGATAAGTTTGTCATTGTATTAAATTAGATGACATTCTTATATATTCTAAGTCAAAGGAAGAGCATGAACAACACTTCAGGATGGTATTACAAGTATTAAGGGAGAATAAGTTGTATGTCAAATTGAGCAAGTGATCATTTTATCAGAAGCAAATTCATTATTTAGGACATATCATTTCAAAGGATGGGATAGCAATGGATCCTAAGAAGATAGAATTCATTAGAGGATGGTCAGCACCAAAGAATGTGACAGAGGTTGGATCACTCATGGGCCTTGCAGGCTACTATAGGAGATTTATTGAAGGATTCTCAAATATTGCACACCCAATCACTTCCTTGCAAAAGAAGGGTGTGGAGTTTCAGTGGACATTGAATTGTGAAAAAAGTTTCCAACACTTGAAGCAATTATTAACAAGTGCTCCAATACTAAGGATTGCAAATCCAAATGAAGAATTCATTGTATGCACCGATGCATGTAAAGAAGGACTTGGTGGAGTCCTCAATCAAAATGGGTTTGTTGTATGTTATGAGTCAAGGAAGTTGAAGAAGCATGAAAGACACTATGTCACTCATGATTTGAAGTTGGCAACCATAGTGCATGCCTTGAGGAAGTGGAGGTACTACCTCATGGGGAAAAGGTTTGAGCTGAGGACAGACCATAATGGTCTAAAATATTTATTTGATCAGCCAACTCTATATGCTATGCAAAGCAGATGGTTAGAATTTCTCAGTGAATATGACATTGATATAAAGCATATCAAGGGGAAAGAGAACAAAGTGGTTGATGCACTCAGCAGAAGAGTGCATGAGTTGCATTCTACAGCCATTAGCATGTACCATTCAGATTTGAAAGACATAATTTTGGAGGCTGCAAAATCAGATTTGCAATACAAGGAATTAGTGGGAAAATTACAGCAAGGTATTTTGCAACAGAAAATTGAAGACTATAAGCTAGAAAATGATGAAATTCTCATATACAGGGGCAGAACTTATGTACCAAATTCCCAGGAATTGAAAGATATGATATTGAGAGAAATTCATAATGTACCTTATGTTGGGCACCCAGGTTATCAAAAAACTATTGTAGTTGTAAAGAGCCAATATTATTGGCCAGGCATGAAGAAAGAAGTTGTTGATTTTATTGTCAAATGTTTGGAGTGTCAAAAGGTAAAGGTTGAGTATAGACACTCATTTGGTTTGCTACAACCATCACCCATTTCTGAGTGGAAATGGGAAGTTGTAACAATGGATTTCATCACCAAATTACCCAGAACAAACAAGCAACATGATTCTATCGTGGTAGTGGTGGATAAGCTTACTAACGCTGCCCATTTTATTCTAGTAAAACTCACTCACAAGGAAACCAAAATTGTTGATGTTTATATGAGAGAAATTGCTTGATTACATGGTATAACCAAGACAATTGTGTCTGACAGAGATCCAAAATTAACCTCAAATTTTTGGAAGGAATTATTTAATGGATTTGGAACAAATTTGAATTTTAGTACGGCTTATCATCCAAAATCAGATGGACAAACAGAGAAGTTGAATCAAGTGATTGAGGATATGTTGAGGATGTATGTGATGGATAAACCATCAAAATGAGAATACTACCTACACTTATTAGATTTTGCTTATAAAAATGGGTACCAAGCATCTCTAAAGATGAGCCTAGTTGAGGTACTTTATGGCAGAAGGTGAAACACATCGGTAAGATGGGATAACCTAGCAGATAGAGCAGTGGTTGGGCCATATTTACTCAGGAAAATGGAAGAGAAAATGTTGAAAATAAAACTGAATTTAAAGGTTTCCCAAGACAAGCAGAAAATTTATGTTGATAAGGGAAGAAATCACAGGGAATTTAAAGTGGGGGACCATGTATTCTTGAAAGTGAAAGCCAATAAAAGTTCCCTGAAGTTAGGAAATTGTTCAAAGTTGGTAGCTCACAATTGTGGGCCATTTGAAATCATAGAGAGGATTGGGCTTGTAGCATACATGCTTTCCTTTCCTACATCAATGACCATTCATAATGTATTTCATGCATCATTGCTTAAGAAATATATATCTGATGTTAATCATGTTATTGATTGGAATGTACATCAGGGCGCTTTCCAAGTACATCAGGTACGCATTCTAGACTGAAAAATCAAACATCTCTGGAATCGATCCATAGGGCTTGTGAAGGTCCAATGGACCTAGTACGGTCCTGAGGATGCAACTTGGGAGCATGAAGATGCTATGCGAACATAATTCCCACATATTTTTGAAGATTTTTGAAATTTTGGTTGTATATGTGTACATAATGCACTAAGGATAGTGCATAAATAAGGGGAGGGGATTGTAATACCATTAGGTCGAACCCCAACTGTAAATGTAAATGCAAATGTACTTAAGCTGGTGAGTTGTGTAATATCATTTTTGTATGCACCTTCCATGGTATAGTGTGCACATGTACTGCGCACTCAAATGATGAAGTGTGCACATTCCAAGATATAGCGCGCAATAAAATTAAGTGTGTGTGATTTTGAGGCCAGGGAGCCTTTGTGTATATGTTGTGTTGTATAGGCTGGTGAGCCAGTTATTATAACCTAGGAGGATTATGTGTTGAATTAGGCTGGAGAGCCTAGATGTTAAAGGCTAGTGAGCCTATTTTGTATATGTTGTATCATTAATATAATGCATCATTGCATGTAGACCGGCCACGATAAAAGAGTATGGGGGACTAAACTCCACTAGTTAGGGAAAGGGGGGAACAAAATTTAAGGATAAGGGGCTAATCTAGGGAGCTTAAGCCAAAAAAGAATATTATATTAATATTCCTTAAAGTATAAAGTATGGATAATTATTTTTATCCTAAGTTCTAAGTATGGGGACAAGTGGACCAAAGTAGCTCTCAACATGAAAAGTGTCAAGTTGGGAACATGCATACATATAGTTTGGACTTAGTTCATTTTCTCATGCATTCATTCCATCATCATTCACTCACTCATTCAACTATCCTCCGTACCTTTCTGTTACTATCAATGTACCTGTAGTCGTACCCATACTTGTACCAGTACATGTACTTGTACCTGGTTATCATAGGAGTTGGACTGAAGAAGTGGGTTGTCAGTCCCATGGGAGATTGAAGAGGTGGGTTGTCAGGCTCATGAGTAAATCTCTCTAGGTGAGGGAATTGCTAAGAATTGATTCCAGAAGGTGTTAAACTGCAGCTACATGGCTCTGAGACTTTCTATCTGGCCTGTTGCTGAAGCCCTGGAAGGGAAGTGAGGAAGTCGAGGGACTATTGAGCAGAGAAGGAGCACACTTCATGGGGTGGGATAGGCATGTGGGGAATGAGGGATTTTAGGTTGTTAGTTTGAGTTGGCACCTATGATAGAGTCTTTCATGTTTTCTGAGATACATCATCCTGGTTAGGAATCCCTTTACCCAGGTGGAGTTTAGTCCCAACTCGGGGGTGACCCACTACTGAGAGTGATGAGCAGCGTGGTCTAAGGCTGGGAGGTTCATGGAAGGTATGCACGCAATTGGTGATATTTTTACCAAGATAAGTGTCAATTGTGTGTTAAATTACATGTTGCATTATTATTTATGCATTTATTTTTATGGGTTTTTCCTCTGTGTGTCGCATGTGTATATTTGTTATTATTATGTATGAATCTATGCAATTTCATAATGTATTTGTTTGTTTTAAGTTTTATATATAAATTTTTGCAAGAGTTTTCGTGTGTATATGTTTTAATTTTGTAAACAGTTCGTAAATGTTTATGTGGCATAGCCCAGTTGGATGTTGGGGATGTTACACTCCTCGGCCAGCTTCTTTTCCAATTAATCTTTATGAGGATCCTTTGTCTTCCATACTTTTTAAAAATGGGACCTTAATTGAAATTTTATTGCACTATGCTTGTGTATGGCATACCTCGTGACAACCATAACACCTTAAGGGAATTCTTCCAATAATCAATCATCTTCATCTAGATGAATTTGTCATTCACTAGCTCGATTTCTTCCAACGAACCTTCCTTCAGGTCGACCTCTATCTGCACCCAAGCCCAATGATGATCAGGCTTTGTGTTCCAATCCTTCTTGAGTCTATTGAACTTCCCAATATTATTTCCTATAGATTCTAGAATCTCTGCATGCCAGAAAATAAGAGGGAGATCAGGAAGTATAACCCATATTTACAGTATCATCACCGGTTCCCTCGTAGGATCAAAATTGACCCCCCATTCCTTTATGACCAAGCCTGAGGGTCCCCAACTCTAGTTTTAATTCTAGATGGTTTTCAAGTCCTCATTTGACCTAAAAATGAAACACAACCAACCTCTAGCTAGAACATGAAAATCCGAAAAGCCTATCACAAGTAACCAATTTTCTTCCGATCAAATTTGCAAGGACTTTGGGTGTATAGTATTCCCATTGAAATGATAGACAACTACTTTCCCCAAAGTATCTATGTTGGATCATGTTGTCATTGATGTCAAAGGATTGAGTGATTAATTGATTGATGATTGATGTCAAAGGATTGATGTCAAAGGAACAATGTCTTGTCATAGCATACTAATGTAATATGTATTATCCTTGAATCATAGTCATATGATGTCATGCATAGATGAATATGGATCAATGAGTTTTCATTGATATAGGATGCATAGATGGATCGGTGTAGTTTCATTGATATATGATGCATAGTTGGATTGATGTAAAGATGACTCATTATTGTCTTGATAAAGAATACAAATGGATGAACTCTAGAGTGGTCCCCTTATGGTGAAAGCCCTCATGGGAAGACTCTTTGTGGATGAGTTATCCTAGAAGTATGGTTAGAGAACCCATGCTTAATTGTGTAAAAATGAGATGAAGATTAGTGAATTTGTCAGTGAAATTATCCTAGATGGATAGTACTTGTCATGTCATTTTCGGTTGTATGTGGAATGTCACATAACTCCTCACGATTTGAGAATTATGGCCTTACAAAGTTGAAGGACCCTCACATGTTGGCTTGAAGCCCCAAAAGTTCAAAGAAGTCAAAGTACTTGCAAAGAAGGAGGATTATTTAAATAATAAAGTGAAGTGACAAAATCAAAGAGAATTATTTAAATAATAAAGTGCAGTGACAAAATCAAGGAAGATTATTTAAATAATAAAGTAAATGGAGAAGTTTCTAATAATGGAAAGTGGTTAACCCTAAAAAGAGGAAAATGGGTTAAGTGTTCAAGTGGCTATTGGATATATGGACAAGTGGAAAAATGGGCAAAGTTGGACAAAGTGGCTATGTGGACAAAGTGACCTAGAAAAGGCTTCTAAGGAAGCTACTTGGAAAGTATAAATAAGAGGCAAGGGTCTCTTGTGAAAATATCTCTTGAGCATATCTTGAAGATATATTCTGAGAGAGAGTGTGGTTGGAGGATCTCATAGACGCATCAAAGTTTCAGTAAGTCTGAGATCTTGACGACGAAAATTTCAAAAGTTTAGAAACCATAGTTTATGAAGGAGTATGCGAGCAACAGTGGATTGGAAAGCGTACATATGTGGGATGCAGTGAGCCTGAGCGCATACATACGTGGGATGAAAGAAGAAAGAGCACGTACAATTGATGGAAGTCATGAAGACTTGAGTGTGATTTGGTGCCAAGTTCTTGACGGCTGAAGCAAGTTTCAGATATGCCATAGAAACTCGGGTATAGTTACATAGTTGTCGTCATGGATACTCTTGCATATTGTATGGTGAATGCTTGAAGCATTCTTGGTGTGGCTGTTGTGATATGATTTGTGTTAGTTGATGGAGTGAGAAACACTCTTATGTTTCAGTACTGATATGAATGTCATAGTATACGTGTTGCTTATACATGATTGAGTAGCATTCATATTGTATGGTTGAGGAGCATGAGCAAGTTGTTGGAGAGTATGAATGTGTTGTGATTGATTATGGTTCAGATTGGATAGTGAAAGACATAAGTGAATATGGTTGAAGGATGCAGAGGATCTGAGTTTCATAAAGGGAAAACCCTAAGAAACTCAGAAGTCATACGTAGGTTGTAGTACAGACAGGCCAGGTACATACGCGAGTTGTACGATTGGTAGGGCACGTACATATGCATGTTGCACTACTGACAGGTCTTGTACCTGTTAACAGATTGGTATCTATTGAGGATTGATGCCTCCTCTCAGTTGGTGTTGAGTTGTGTAAGTTGAGTCTTGCATTGTAGAATTGTTTCTCTTGTGGAGTTGTAACTCTATTCAGTTGTTGTTGATAACCCAAGGATTGTAGTCCGTAATAAAAATAAAATTGTACATACATCTTGTGTTCTTTGTGTTCCTTGTGATGATGACATATTGATAATATATGTTGTTGATGTATGTTCACATCTAACTGGTTATAAATGATGAGTAAATGGTGATTGCTAACTAAGAAGTTTTGTGAAGGGAAGTTTGTAAAAAATCCCCACACTCATTCAGCCCCCCCTTTAAGTGTGGTCAGTGTGTCCAACAATCTATAATTTTCTCCACACTCACGTCCTCGCCCACCACCATTCTAACTTTGTCCTTTCTAGCTCGAATACACTACTTCCTCTTGTTGATATTATGGTAGTTGTGGGAGGTATTTAGATCCACGTGTAAACCTAACAAGAATAGAATATTTCGGGAAGAAAGAAGAAACCCTAATGAGTTGACTAATAATCCTAGAAGACAAGTCATCTCAAGAGTATAATTTGTATTAGGTTATTAGCCTCCAAGAGAAGAAGTCGTCCAGAAGAAATAATATATAATGAGTAAATAGGTATCCAGAATAAGAAGTCGGCCCAGGAAGTTAGCCAAAATTAGTATAAATACAGGAGTCCAGTCTTCATTATGGCAGGCATTCTCAAAATTGCAAAGCAGCACTTTTGTGCACTATAGTTTCCCAGTTTGTGCGCAAGTTTGGAGGAGAGTTGTCATTGCAGCTGCTGCAGCTAGAAGATTTCGAGTTTGGCTTGGACTATCTCTTGGTTATGGTTTGGACTATCTGATCAGCTCTTGTTTGGTGTGCTATCCTTGGGGAAAGGTGTGTTACCATTTGTTTGGCTATCTAGCCTAGGGTTTGCTTCCAGAATGATTCTCTGTCAAGGTTAAGGTGCTCGGAGGGTGGCTTCGGCCTATGGTTGGGTGACAATAGTGATATTGTCGATGGTAAAATGAGCACATCCATTATATTCTAACAGGTTATGGGCCCACACCTCCTTCATTCAGTCTAACCACTGGAAGGAAGCATAGCCATAAAGATATTAAGCTTGTTGAAGAACTGCTACTAGGGTTTCTAGCAGGAGCAGACACCAAAGCACTGCCGCTAGGGTTACTAGCAGGTGCAGTTGCAGAAACCCTAATCCTCTCGTTGAGGCACCTTAAGTGAAGGAATTGACCTAATTTCTGGATATACCAGTGCATCGTAGCATAGCGCATCTCCTAGTACTCTCAGCAAGCCAAGACATCAAGTTTGAGTTTTTTGGTCAAATCTAGGGTTGACCAAGTCAAAGCAGCCATGATTTTCTCTATGAAGTCAGAAAACAAATTAGATGGAGCCTCTAACTTTAGAGCATGGAAGAGAATGATTTACCTCATCCTTGCCAAGAATAAAGTGTTGGATATCGTGAAAGGAAAGATCGTGAAACCAGAGTTTGAAGAAGGAAAAGAGAAAGAATTGCAGAACGTTGTAGTTATGGAAAATTTAAAAGACGGTGACATCAATGTCATGAGTATCATACTGGACTCTATAAAAGACCACTTGATACCCTACATCTCCCATCTTGACTCATCAAAGAAGATGTACAATGCCCTAACAAACCTCTTCTCAGTCAGAAACATTGGACAAGTAATGAGTCTGAAGAATGAGCTCTGTGACATGAAGATGAATGATGATGACAGCATAACATCATACTTTGTGAGAATATCCTAGTTAATAGATCAACTACAAGCTATTTAGGAGATCATTTCAGAGAAGGAATTGGTAAACATAGTACTCAATGGTCTTCCCAAGACATGGGATGCATTTTCCGCAAGCATGAACACAAGGAAGGAGTATCCTACATTTGAAGAACTTTGGACTTGTTGTGCTCAAGAAGAATCAAGGATCAATGCAAAAGAGAAACCCCAAAAGAAGTACAATGATCAAGCCTTTACAACAAGATTCAATAATTTTAGGAACAAAAGGAAGTTTGGTTCAAGGAAGAAGTCAAATCAAGAGAAAGACATGTCAGAAATACAATGCTTCAACTGTCGAAAGTATAGTCACTACAAGAATCATTGTCCCGAGCTAAAGAAAAGGAAAGGGACACATGAAGCATCAGTTGTCGAAGAAAAGGAACCTACAAAGAAGACCAAGCAGGATAAAACAAACTTCTTCTTCTAAGACAAGGTAAGAATACTCTTCTTAGTTCTTGTACATATCGTGTTTGCATAGTCTCTGTACATATCTTGTATATCTATCTCTTCGAAGATAATATGTTCCAAGAAGAACTATATCTATGGAAGAACAAACAAGATAAGGATTGCTATCATTATACAAGTCAGATAATACACATGAAAGGATGAAATACATCAAACAAATGATGTGGAAGTTATTACAAGTTAAGCTGAAATCATAATCAATCTTGAATAAACTTAGAAGAAGCAAATACATAAATAAGTCAGCGATCAAGAGGAAATTGGAGAAAGACTTATGACACTTTGCAGAAGACAATAAGGATGCAGATGGAAGCGTGGACTCTGTTAGATGGAGGGAGCCGATTATATATTTCCAAAAGAAAAACATGCACTCATACATGAAACAAGGATTAGGAGGGAGCTAATCCTATGATCCATTGAAGATGATTAAGTATATATCCATGGTAGCAGCCATGAAAGGCAGACGTGTTCAGTTCGACCTTAGAAGAAGTCTTCTTCGAAGAGAAGCCTTGAAGTATCCCTAGTTGTCCATCCATGTCTATGATCCTATGATGAAAGGAAGAAGTGGAATCTTTAGGGCATGGAATCTATAAGAAACTCCATGGACCCAAGAGCTAAAGAAAAATATGAGGAAGAACATGAAGATTCCAAGAAAGAAAGAGAAGCCAGAACAACCAGTCATTGTATCGAGAATCACAAGATTACCAGCCTGATATGAACTCACTAAAATCAATCAAGCAAAAGAACTGAAAGTTGTGATGAAGAACAGTGTATATGAATGCAAGCATTGCAAGATCCAGAACTAGAGGTTCTCCCAGATGGAGGGAGAATACTATGATGATTAATTGTTCCAGTAAACCAGACATACCTCTAAATGAGTCATTATATCATCTACAATATCCATGGATTGGATTTCTACATCAGATCAATGCAAAGACTGTTCTCGGGAGCAATTGAACAAAGAGCGTATGAAGAGCAACCTCAAGGCTTTGAGGCATACCAAAAAGAGACCCGTGTATGCAGATGGAAGAAGACAACTTGGTGGAGAACCTCCAATGCACAGCAGAAGCGTGGTGAATATTTTCTATAACAGAGATATTGTATTAGAATGATTACTTAGAAGATCAAGATGATGGATTTCCAATCCATGACAAAGATCTCATGATGACAAAAGAAGTGCCACATGGATATGTTCCAGTTTGACCCTTGCCACGATGTTGTGAGCTAGCAGGAACCAAAGAGGAATCCAACAATGATATACTTTATTGATTAGAGCTACATGAAGCCTTCATAGAAAACAAGTGTTCTAGACTGAAGTGCATTTGAAATCAATCATTACATTATCTGTGATGAAGTCCAGAAAGGAGAAAGTGGTTCTCCAATACATATCTCCATAGATGAGCAGATAAGTAGACATTTTGGTAAATCTTTTGTCTAAGATGAAATAGTTTGCGTACTCAAGCTAGGGCTCATGGAGACGAATTCCTTATTGAAAAAGGAAGAGATGACTCCCAGGTTGGGAGGGAGCACTAATGTGTTATTGATTGATGGAAAGTCATTTTTTAGTTCAAAAATGGTCCAGGATGAGCAGTTCCTTTCCAGTTTGGAAAGTAGTTTGAGATTTCTGACAGACAAGCATTTTCCAGTTCGAAAAATGGTCTAGATCGAATGGTCATTTTCGTAATGAAAATGGTTCGATGGATTGTTGGTGTACCATAGACATCGATTTCCCATTGTGTTTAACATGGGGAATGGTCTAGGGCAGTCTCTCTTCTTAAGGGCTACTCAAGAAGACTGGCCCGCCTCGTCGGACAACGATTTCCCATTGTGGTTAACATGGGGAATGGTCTGTTTTGGAGGTTGGTGCAGGACAATCATTTCCTTAGGAAATGGTCTGGACAATCATTCCTTAGGGAAGATTCATTCTCTCGAGGTTGCACGTTGTTTAGTGCCAGAGGAATGGCCCAGGGTGGGGAATGGTCCAAGTTCAGCAGGGACATACATTCCTTAGGGCAGACTCATTCTCTCTAGGTTACACTTTTTCTAGTGTCGGAGGAATGGCCCAGGGTGGGGAATGGTCCAGGCTCAGAAATCAGGACAATTATTCTTCCTTGCTTGAGAAGAATAGTCCAGATAGCTCCTCATTGATGTTTGACCTTATGAGGACAGATGCTCTTCCAAGATCTCACAGATGTGAGTGGAAGAATGGCCCAGATGATTCAGTTTATATCATAATATTGTTTTTGTGCAGGTTGATATCAGATGATTGTTATGAAGACTGTATGTCTCTAGACAGTAGATGTATACTACTGTGGTGGATGTGTTCCACTACTTGTGACTATACGTCATTGATCAAGTACCTGTGTGCTACTTGGTGTGGTAATGTACCAATAGATTGTAGTTGTGTACTACTATGGATAGACACAATTGTGTTATATTGAATTATATTTCTCCGATTGCCTTGAAGACTATCAGCAGTGTTGGAAATGATTATCGGCTAGATGGATGATCAATGGACAGAGATTTCCCAGACGAAAAATGGTCCAGAACATTTATTCTTCTATGACATATGTCCAGATTAGAAGAATGGTTCTTGTGTCACTCTATGGAGTGAGTGACTTATCTAGAATCATGTCTAATTACTCAGATGGAGTATGGTTTCGAGAGATGATGCAGTTGATGAAATTGATAGTCTATACGACTATGTTGATGCTATTAGAATATAGAAGATGGTGTGCTCGTTTTACCATTGACGATACCCTCTTCACCCAACCACAGGACGAAGCCTCCCTCCGAGCACCTTAACCTTGACTGGGAATTCCTTTGGAAGCAAACCCTAGGCTAGATAGACAAACAAAGAGTAGCACATCAATCCCCAAGGATAGCGCATCACGAAAAACTGATCATATGTTCCAAACCCTAGCCAAGAGATATCCAAGCCAATACTGAAACTAGCTGCTGTTCTTTTGATAAATTCGTGAGTGCGGACACAGACCAATCTCCACAGATCCACCTGGATCTGGAACAAACTGAGACAGAATACTACTCTTTCCCTAGTTCTAAAGTATTGAATGG
>ML797646.1:147834-160229 GCA_009831015.1 Picea engelmannii
GTTAAAGGTTTATGATCAAAGTCAGGCTCATGGTCATTTAAAAGGTCAAAAGTTGTTATTTGGTTGGAAACGGGGATATCAGATATCACATAATCTACAACACTACTGCCTAGCCCAAGAATACAAGTCATCTAGTTGGAGTTTGGCCACTTCATTACTCCATTGCAAATTATAAGGTCTTGAGAGCTGCAGAGCTTGACCAACTGAGTACGAAACAAATTCTCAATTAGGTCTTCAAAGCTTCTTTTGTAGCTATTAGATAAAACAAGGTCCCCATCTAGCCATAAAGGATTATGGTTGGAGTCATTACTTAAAAGAGTAGCTTGTTTAGTTGCAATCCTAGCATTAAAGTCTCCTAGCAGGAGGATATTACCTTCATTTTTCAAACTATAAATGTCTTGTTCTAAGTTATTATAGGGACACTTGTTATCTAGATTGTTTTTCTTATAAAAAGTAGAATTAATAGGTGCAAAATAGCAAATTGCTATATACATCTTCTTAACATTGGTGTCTGAAATTTCTATCCAAATGTACTGATTGAGAGGGTCAATCTTATGAAGTTGAACGTGAGGAGAAATGCTCTTTCTAATATAACAAGTTATTCATCATATCCCTCAACGGTGGGATTTTTTGTTCCTAAGCTGACCAAAGACAAATCCTTCTATGTTAGGGACCTTAGATTCATCATGCTCCCAAGTTTCAACTAGACAGATAATATCAATATCACTCGGGATCCAACTTATCATAGGACCTTTGCACCATGGAAAACCATGAAAATTCCAAAAACGGATCTTGACTATCTCAAATTCCTATTTATTATTGTCATTCTAGTCTCTATCCTTAACAATAGTTTTTTGATTTGTAATTATTTCCCATTTTCCTTCTTTCCTGGCTTCTTTTACCTTTTGAACTTCCTTCCTTAATTCAACTTGGTCTTCGGGAATGAGGTATTCATTTATAAATATTCCTGACCCTTTTAAGCTAAGAGATTTACAAAGTATGCTATATTTATGGTCATTAAAACTTACTTTGACATGGATCAACCTATCTTTGTGATCAATTATTTTTCCTAGCCTCTTTGCTTCTATGAGGTAAGTTGTATCAATTTGTGATTTATTATGCCTAGAGGTTATAGTTGTATCTTCTAAAAGGACGTTTTTGGAACTTGTATGCACCCTGGAATGATCCAACAAATCACTCCTCATTATTATTTTTTGTCTTCTTCTCTACAACCTAGGTAACTGAAATCTCAATCCCAAAGACTATCTTGCACACAACCTCAAATTTTCCTTCAAAAATCCTAATGGTATGAAGAATGTCTTGTTGTTCCTAATGTTTATTTTCAAAGGCACCAAGAATTATAGTTTTAACCAGCCAATATGTCTCTACAATATGAAAAAAAATTGTCTCCCAAGTTCTGGAGTACACCCGATCTTTCACCCTCCGATTTTTCCTCTAACTAATCTCTCCAACTCCAATACCTTTATCCTAGCAATGTCAAAGAAATTTTCTTGATGAGTTGTCTTTGCTTCCCACGCCTCCTTTTTGGCTCTAGAAGAATGTCTTGGTTTCTTAAAGGTTGAGGTCTTTCGAGAACCAACACCATTATTTCTCGTATGTCCTCTCTGCTCTTTTTTGAACCTATGTTATAGTGTCAATTTCCACCATTGAAGCATTAATGATCTTATTGGCCTAGTCCCTATCCTACTTGCAGACATCTTTTCCCCATACCTCCTTGAGATCTTCTAAAAGGACGTTTTTGGAACTTGTATGCACCCTGGAATTAATGCAACACACGTATACATGGGTTGCCCAAAGGAAAGTCGCGTACATGTGTGTGTGTGTGTGTGTGTGTGTGTGTGTGTGTATTGTAGAATTGGAAGTTGATTTACGAGTTTGGTTAGTTACCTAACTTTGTTTACCCATACTCAACCATTTCTAACTTACCATAGATGACTTAAATAGAACATCAATCCAAAGAGAAAGGTAATGAATGAATGCATAACAAAGAAAACAAACATTGGTTGATCCCTGTCATGACGGTAAGCCCCTGAAAATCCCTTGCCTTGTTGGTTCTCAAACTTGGAAACCCACGTTTCCAATCATCAATTAACACTACTTTATCTAACTAGGAGCCTTCTTGAAGTATACTTGAGTCTATTGGTGTATCGGAGGTTGATATCTAACTTATTGAAAAAGCTTGGGTGGAGGGGACTAGAGTTATTTTCAACAGAGCAGTGACGTGACAGTGCAGGTAACTGATTAAACTTCAGACTATTGATTTAAATAATAAGATGTTCAATCCTTCGACATTTTGTGTTTCAATGTTTAATTCGTAGTTATTGAATGCTTATTGTTTAGAACACTAACTGGAGTGAATTTCTCTCATATTTGATCAAGCTAAAAAATTAGTTATTAGAATAACTATGTTTTATTGTAGAATTGTATGTGTAAGTTTTGCAGGTTTTGGAAGAACCAATCAAGAAAGAGTGAGAGGACTTGAGATTTTGTATATACACCAAACGTAGGACCACAAGTAAGTTCATATTTCTCTCTTTCATGAAAGTAATTGTTTTGATTAAATAACTTATAAAAGATATATTGTTTGATGTTATTGTAATTTTTTTTTATCTTTTCACAGTTATCGATATGTTTCGGTCTTGCCCACGGCTATAGGGGACTTTCCCCACAAACAAAATTGCCGACCATACTGGGTATTCTCCCTATTGGGTTTATCTATGTGGTTTGCTTTGTTTGCTTGGTTTTTTTTTTTACTTTTGTCTCTGACTTATTTTTGGTATTTAGATCATTAACTTTTAATTGTCTGATTCCTTCCTTGTTCATCTAAGCCTAATTGATTTCCTTATTATTTCTTTTTTGGAATTTGTGGGGTCTTATTATACTTGTTGTTCTTCTATAGTAGTCATGTACATATGCAGGTTGCCTTAGTTACAGGCACATACATCTCTGCAGGGGAATTTTTTTGTAACTTTTTATATTTGTTGGGTATTGGAATGGGTGTCTAGAGTCTTTGTTGGGGTTCTAGGAATCTATTTGTGTTGCTATTTCAGTTCAAAAGTTAATTAATTATGTTCTTTATAAGGACAAAGAAAATTCCATTTCTTTGTTTGTCATTTTCAAGCTTATAGAGGTGGTTTATGAAGTTTTTCTCAGTTCTTTCTTGGTTGAGACACGATTGGTTATTGTCCTTGATATTTCTTTATAGGTTTGGGTGCTTCTTGCCACTTTTCTTTCTTTGTTTCTTTCTTGTTTGCTTTGAGAAGAATTTTTTCTTGAAATTTTCATATTTCTCCTTTTCCTTTTAAACAAGAAAAACAAAATAACTTTAGAAAGTGTGATTTCTGTATTTATTTTCAGTCCTTATTGCTCTTTTTCACTGAAAAATAAAACTCTTTGAATTGTACTTTCTATTTTAAAGTGTTTTTTGGTTTCAAAATACATTTTGCATTCTTGAAAGGCTTCCATTTTTTAAAGAGTTAGTTACAATTTTGATGAAAATTATAGTGTAGTTCTTTTCAATTGTTTTCATTAAAGAAAATTGCATCATTAGTGATTCACATCTGAATGAAATTTTTTTCATTCTTGCATATCATTAAAAATTAAAGAGTTTGTTCCTTTTCTGAAACGTTTTCGCACTAATTTTCAGTGAAGAATAAGTTTATTGCATAACAATATTCTTATACGTGTCTTTATTTTATGTTGCATCTTTAAAAACACCACTCAATTTCATTCATTTCCTTTTTGAGTAAACAACAACCCCTTAAAACAAACGCTTAACTAAAATAAACTAGACTTTTCATTTTTTTAGGGTGAACAAACTAGCTTAAGCATAGAGCCTTGGACTAGGTTGGAGAGTTAACTCTACAGGGACATTAAAGCAACTAAGGAGTCTGAGATAAGGAGAGTGTAAAACCAACCTTCGTATAAGTATAGTCGGGAGCCTCCTCTAACATAGGATCCAAACACGAGATCACGTGAGGACGAGCCAAGGAGATAACCCCTCTTAAGCCTAATTGAACGTTACAGAGAGATCATATTTTGGGGGTTTCTCTAGTGCCCATACCTCCTTGAGAGGCAACTCTTTTGAAACTTCAGGATTTTTTACACTGCCCATATATTCCATCCCAACTGTTCATTGTATCCCCTGACACTGATTGTGAGTTGGTACCCTTAGTTACCTTTCCTAGGTTTTTTCTGGATCACTGAATGAAGTCTCCTAGTCTTAAACTTTCCTTTTCATGTTTAATCGGTCTTAGATAATCACACTGCATAAGAAGTAGTTTCTTATTTGAATCTTAATATACACACAACTTATGTTGCAGGGTCTAGAGCACTTTGATGAGATCTTGCAAGAGGAAGATGGTATTATTATTTCACGAGGTCATTTAGGGATAGATCTTCCACCATAGAATGTAGGTTTTGATATTTGATGTAAAAGAATTTCATATATCCATTTCCTGATTTTTTTTTCCCATAGATAAATGAATATTGTTGTCATTGTAATCTGACTACAAGTCTAGTTGTGTCCCTGCATGGAGATATCTTATAAGTTTGTATTCTTACTAAATCCAAACTTAATGTTTCTCTAGAGTATAAGGTAATGACAGTTGGGATTGATGGAATTGTCTAATATGCTCTTTTGGTAAATCTTATTCATTTGGGATTGTAATTTGTTAGTGTCAAGGGAGGCTCCAAATTCTGTACTGTTTCAAAGAAGGGATATTTACTTAGGTAATAGAGGTAGTATAGCAGTGTGAACAGGCAGACAAATCAAATTGTTTGGAGGACCATCAATAAGTTGTTGATGCCATCTTCTCACTGTCAAACATTTTCAAAGATCAAATTAGTTTGGAATTTGATTTGCAAGTCAGAAGGTATGAGACAACTTGTAGAAGTATTGTTGGTTTTTGTATTATATTTCTCTCCAAGCTAAGGCTCCACATGTCAAGTGCTCCTCTTCACAAGGATGCACACTCTAGAAGACAAGCTCCTAAGCTTCAATTCTCATCCTCCACATGTGTATCGAGTCCACACCAACCTACAAGTGGTGCACCCTCCAAACAAGATTCCCTCTAGCCAAATGATCAAACTCTTGAAGTGTGCCATGTGGTATCGATGATCCTAGAGCGAAGAAACCTTCCTCCTAGTGCTTGGTTCTCCTCCACAAGATAACTCCACATCCTATGCCAAGGTCTCATCCTCATCAACATGTGTGCCATGTAGAAAATGTCAATGCCACATAAAACAAATTCCAAGTTCCTCCATAAGAAGTGTTCCTCCTCTACCACATATCTTGAGTACAAGAATCCACCTATAGTAAGTGTTCCAATTGTCAATCAACCAAAACAATCTAGGATTCAACAAAGGGCTAGGGTTTCACCATGTACCCCACATCACATGAAGTGTGTTGAATTTCCTGTTAAACCCAACACATGACTAACAATCGAAATAAACTCTATTTATTAATTATTAGCACAACTAGGTTTTCAACAAAAATATAAGTGGAAGCACTACACAAAAACCAAACACATTTGCACACGAGATTCAGGTAAACACCCCTGGAAAAACCCTTGCGGGAAAACCGGTTTGAGTTTTATTTTATTAAATAAAATCCTGGGTTCTTGTCCTTGGATAATGGCCCATTAGAGGAAATACAATGCTGCAGTTGATAGCCTAGCCCACCTGGCTGCTGTCTCCCTCGTTTCCCTCTGCACCCTTTCCTCAGCCCTGCCCACTCAGACACAAGTACATGAGCAAGACTCCCTCTTTCTCCTATGCATTCATTGTATGCCTCTCACCCTCCTTAGATATGATTTTATAATCCCCTAATGACTAACATCCTATCTCCAAAGTGATCAACGATCAATATTTGATCTTGATCTCTTGAGATCAATGACTATGACTTAATCTCTCGTTGATATATCATCAAAACTGATAGAGGGATATGCAAGAGTGTACAATGAGAACCTTGACAAACATAACCGCTAATGCTTGCAACATCGTCTATAGGATGGAAAAATCATGTTTCTTTTTCCAAATATGTAAAATGAGTATATTACAGTTTAATGAATACATTTTCATATTATTATATATGGTTTTATACTTTATCAAAAATTTCGCCAATACTTTACAAGTTTTTATAATTCAGTGAAAGATTCGTCAAGAGTTTACAAGAGTTTATAGTTCAGTGAAATATTCACCAAATTTTTACAAGATTATATAATTGACTAAAAGATTCGCCAAAAAATTATATATACATATTATATTATTGATAAAATAGCCTTCAGTTTTTCCTATGTATCATGGGGATTCGCCCATTTATTATACATATAAATTTAGGGGCGGTTCTTAAAATCACCCCTGAGCATGGGTATGTCTGCCTCAATAATTGAGTAGTCTAACTTGTTTATGTTGTTCGATGTTGTTCTTATATTGGATTATGGCAACCTTCACCCTGTCTTACTGCTCTTTCAATACTTATAATGTATTTCGGCCATCAGTTGCTTCTCTAATCTCACACATTAGGGGGCATATTTTATAGTGTTAATTTCCACCATTTAAGCATTGACGATATTATTAGCCTATTACTTATCCTACTTGTAGACACATTTTTCTCATACCTCCTTGAGATCTTCTAAAAAACACATTTTTGGAAGTTGTACATGCATTAACAGTTATGCAGCACGTGTGTACACGGGTTTCCCAAAGGAAAGTCTCATACATGTTAATAAATGATCAAAAAAAAATATTTTGTGGAATTGCAAGTCGAGTTACAGGTTTGGTTAGTTACCTAACTCTATTTACCTGTACTCAACCACCTCTAACTGACCAGAGATGAATTAAATAGAGCATCAATCCAAGGAGAAAGGTAAAGAATAAATGCACATCAAGGAAAACAAATGTTGGTTCATCTCGTCGTGATTGCAAATGATCTAGGTGGAAATCGGTGGCCACTCACCTATTCCACTGGCTCAAAACAGGGGTTTCCACCTTGGTAGTTTTTCTACATATTTTCGGTTCCTAAACTTTCGGGGCCGTTTTGAGGCCCTAAACAACATTTTTTGGGCCCACCACAATCACAATGTAGGATTTATCTAGAGTGTGACGGAAAAATGTGTAGTCCTATAGACATTTCAAATGAGTTATCAGGTAGCCCAAATGAAGATCATATGAAAAAGTTACACCCTTGGGAAGTTGACGTACCAACTACCCCCATCAGGGCCCACAAACATTTTTGTGTTTCATCTACCGGGGTTAGAGTTTTGCATTTTATTTATGTTAAAAATGTTTATAGAGCCTCATTGTAAACATCATCATCTTCTTGCAAATGAGCTTAGCCATCACATCTCTTCTCAAAGATATGTTGCCACCATTCTCCTGATTCATTCACTCTATAATTTTGCAGTTTATGTATATTCTCTCCTTAATAAAAATTGTGCATTACTTTATTTCTATGTTTATTGCAATATCTATGTATATTTCATTGCTATATCTATGCCTTCATTTCGTTCTCAAAATAATCTGGATTAGTGATATCAAAGAAGGATACTTCTTGTCGTTTCTTGGTGCATGTCCCTGACTAGGTCAGGGTATAGAGAGTTGGGTCTCGAGCTAGTTTCTATTGAGTACAATTGCTCTCGCCAACCCAAGAAACCTCCCATGTTAGAAGAAAAGAGAGATGTGGGAGAAGAAGATCCCATCAAGTTGTTTCTCGTGGAATCCCTTGTGCAACAAATGAATGATATGTTGGAGAATTTTTCCCAAATCCTTCAATGATTGCCGACAATAACAGGCGCGTCTTCGTCAACCAGTCGCTTTAGAGACGCTACTCCATTTAAGGTACAAGTTAATTTTGGTATTCTCGTATTTAAAGGTCAGATCGATGCAAATGGTTAAATTTTCTAGAAAGTTATTTCTCTATTCACAATTTTTTCAATAGAGAAAAGATCACCTTTTCTCTGCTTAAGGCTCTTCCACATGTCAAACATTGGTGGGAAACTTACTAGGAGAAAAATTCCATAGAGGACTCTGGAATATTCGGGGTCGGTCCCACTTGGTATTTTTTTATGGATGCATTCAAGGATAAATATTACCCTATGGGAAACTATGATGACCAGTACATGAGATGGAACACGCTGCATCAAAATCAGGACCAAACAATGCCATAGTTCACAAATACCTTCCATACCTTGCCCACCAAGTTAGGTATCAAAGACTCTGAGCGGTATCTGGTTCTAAAATACCGCGAGGCTCTACACAGGTACATAAAAACCGAAATGGAGTTTCTGGAAATCTCATCACTGGGAGTCGCTTATAGATATGTTGTCAAAATCGAGGAGAAATTTAAGCAACAAAACAAGTGGGAATTTGGGTCTGCAAATCCGCAATAACCAAAGTGTGGTAAAGGAAACCCTAACTCACAGAACATTCAACCTCAAGACAATCATTCCAAACCACAAGAAAACAAGGGTTACGAGAAGAGGAAGAAGGACATTAGGAAGTGGTGTGACCTCCACAAAATCCCTTGGCACAACATCGATGAATGTCACTCAAAACATTCATTGGTGGCCAAGCTCAAAGAGATAGATCCAAGCCCTGACTCGGACTTTGATTCAAACAATAATAAAATGAGACATATAATTGATGTAGAACCCACTGCTATTGTTGCAACCCCAATAATCCAACCAGAAGAACCAGAGGATCCTGAGGAGGGGGAGCGCATTTTTGATGCAGTGCCCCACCTCAGCAGGGTCTGCTGACCTCCCGGTCACTGGATATTCTCAATATTTGGGTTGGAACAACTCTTTGATTCCTTACTGGAATCCTCACAAAATATCCACAGGTCCTATGTGTAACTCGGCCCGCGCGAACAAGTACTAAGCGTGAGCTTCCTTCACGTGATCACCGGTTGTGACCACAGGCCTAACCAAGAAGGTGTTTCGCGATCTTGGACCTCATGTGATTGCACATGAACCAAACCCGACCTCACGATTTCCGATTTCCCGATCGATAATTTCTCTGGGCGCTAGCTCCTCCTTTAACCTTCCACTGATATGACCTTCGAATATGACCTGGGGCCAAGCTTCCGAGCACGTTGGGATTTCTCATATCAGGAAATCGCAATGTAGCTTTGCTCCCTTTTCCCGATATCCAATATGACCTCCAGCTATGATCTGGGGCCAAGATTCTGAGCGCGTCGGGATTTCGTATATCGGGTAGTTGGAAGACTGCGCACCTCCCTTCTCTTGATTCCCGATTCTGCAATTCCCTCAGATCGACAATCTAGATCCCTTCATGTTCCAACAGTTGTGATTGAATCGCGAACTTGGGTTTCACGAGTTTGCTTACCCTGTGCACTTCTAGAACATTAAAGTTCATGCACCTACCTCTGGATCCAATGATTGTTGGTCCCCGTGCTTAGATCTAACGTTCCAGATTTGATCCTTTCATGAGTCTGTTTCTTAGACTTTGTCTGTGATTCTGGAAGGCGTTATCCCTTTTGATATTTCTCCCTTTTTTCTCCATTGACTCTGTTATCGGGCTAGTTATTAAGTGCGGACACAAATCAATCCCCCTAGCTTCACTACGAAACTAGAACAAAACAAGACAGTACACTACTCTTTCCTTAGATTTCAATTATCAAATGAGAAATGGATCTAGAACATGCCTTTTAAATATCGAAGATCTGACTTCGCCAATGCAATCCAAACTCCGTCATGAGGCTTATGGACAAATATCAGCAAAAGAACACAAGCCAATGAAGACAAGAATAACATACTCTATTTGATATGAAACTATGTACGTGATCAAGGAATCATACAATATGAACAAATAACATTCATATAGGAAAGAAAAGTATATATGTATTAAAGAATATGAAATAAAGATACAACCAGATGCCCTGATGTTGTTAGGTTCCTTCCAACACTTCCTTTCTTCACACACACTTCTAATCCACAAATTCTGAGACTGTAGATTTTATAGCTACTCACAATCTATCTTGACAAAGCAAAACTCAAATCCAATATACAAGCGCCAAAGAATCCAAGCTACAAAACCCAAGCTCAATCCAACTAACTTTCTCCATGAGAGCTCCTCTCCTTTTATGAGTTGAAGAGGATAAGGTGAGGAGGTTAGGATGATCCCACTAAATCATGAAAGCGAGTAAGATCCAAATCGTTTGGAGGCTACCTCACCACAGAAGCTTCTCCTTCTAGAAGCATTAATCCAGATTTATGTAGGAACACAATGAAATGTGGAAATACACATAAACGCAAAGATGCAGCGGAAATAAGACTTCATTTCATTAATAACAAATCACTGAAATATGCTTACAGACAGAATGGAAATAAACTAGCTAGGGCGTTGGTAGCTTATCTCTGAGAAGAGATGTGGCAGCTACTGGCCTCTGAACTGTGTTACAATGAGTCTTGAAGGACTATTATTATTGAGAAACAATGGAAAACCCTAAACATCCAAAGACCTAACCCTAGGAGATGAAACGCCAAGACTATGGGCCCCGTTTGGGTAAGTTGGTACATCAGCTTCCCGGGGACGTAACTTTGGCATACGATCTTCGTTTGATGCGTTCCATACCTCGTTGGAAATATCTATCCGAGGACTACAACTTTTGGGTGAGAAATATCAATCTACGATCCATGTTGCTCCCCGTTTTCCCAAAAAACATCGTTTAAGGCCTCAAAACTGCTCCGGAAGTTCAGGACCCGAAAAACTGCTAAAAATAGTAAACTGTGCGGAAACTAAAAAACTGAAAGAAGCAATGGTGGGGGTCCAAGAGGAATAGGTGGGTGGCCACCAATATCCACCTGGATCATTCCTCCCCCTTTAGGAAGAAATGGTCCCCATTGCATTGAGTTCCTCCATGAGATGAGGAAACTTCTACTGAACTTGGTCCCTGGTGAGCCACTTGCCTTGGTGAAGGAGTTGGCCTGCTTTGAAAACTTGATATAGTGGTATCCTTTGTTTTCGGGTGTGCTTGATCTGTGTATCCATGATCTGATCAATTATGTCTTGTTCCATGCAGTCTGGATTTAACTCTGTTGGTGTGAGTTGTTCTGCCATGTCGGATGTGTCTAGTAGAGGTGGAAAGTAGGGCTGAAGGCGGTCCACATTGAACACTGGGTGCAGACAAAGGAATGTCGGAATGTTGAGCTCAAATAAATTTTCCCCTACAGCCTTGGTGAGGGTGTACGACCCATATCGGAGCGGACGAAGCTTTCAGTGGGGTCCAGCGAGGCGCTCATTTTGCAAATGCAGCCACACTTTGTCACCCACCTGGAAGTTGTGTGGCACCCGATGTTGATCATGTCATTGCTTGTACTTAGCATTGGCTTTGTCCAAGATGTCATGAACCTATTGGTGGATGTGTTGAATGTGCTCAATGAAGTTGTTTTCATTGTCAGCCTCAGATTAGACATGAGCTGAGTCTTCCTGAGTAGCCACAAATGGCATGGCTATGTCAATGGGACATAGTGGCTGGAATCTCAATCCCACTTGAAAGGGGTTGTGGCTGGTTGAGCTATGGAGAGCCCGATTGTAACTGTGTTGTACGTAGGGGAGGCTCTCATCCCATGTGTGTGGATGCTTTGAATTGTACATGCGCAGAATGTGTACGATCAACTGGTTGACGACCTCTGTCTGGCCATTAGTTTGTGGATGGAAAGTTGTGGACTTGGTGAGCTTGGTGTAAAGCATCGACCAGAGGCTAGACCAAAATGTACTGAGGAACCTACTGTCCCGATTTGAGATGATAGACTGTGGGATCCCAAAGTGTACCCACACTCGTTCAAAGAAGAGTTTAGCAGTGGCTTCTGCTGTGATATTCTTCTTGCAGGCCATCATAATGGACATCTTCGAAAATCGGTCAACGACCACAAAAACACAGTCATTTCCATGCTTAGTAGAAGGAAGGCCCGATATGTAATCCATAGAGATGGATTCCCAAGGTCGACTGGGGGTAGGAAGCGGAGTATAGAGGCCTTGCTTCTTGATGGTCGGTTTGGCAATGGAACAAGTAGTGCAGGACTTGATGTACTTCCCGACATCTTGTCGAAGGTTCGGCCAATAGAAATACTTTTGCAGTACTACCACGGTTTTATCGACCCCGAAATTCCCAGCGACCCGACTGTAGTGTGCCTCCCAAATCATCTTGTCACGCTCGCTTGAAGGAACACAAAGGTGTCCCAGGTGACAAAGTAGGGCATCCTGGAGGTGAAAATTAGGAACTTTCGTACCCTCCAAGAGTGTATTGTATGTGTGGCCGAATTATGGATCACTTGTGTAGAGAAGCGGCCAATCGGAAGTCTCGTGCCCACAAGAGTTGAGCACAGTGGTTAGCGCCACGATGGGTGGTC
>ML797646.1:170160-199739 GCA_009831015.1 Picea engelmannii
TCTAGCAATCATTGGGGTTTTTCCCATGATTATTTAAATTCTTACATTCACTTTGCATTTTCCAGTTAATTGCACATTTGCCTGGAGCTCACACAATTCTTGGATTTCAGATTCAACAGTCTAACTAGGGTTGTAATTTATTTTCTGTGATATGTCAAATTATATCTATATTTTTAATTATTTTTATAAACAATTTTTTTAAATAAGAAAGTGATGTTTTAAGATCCTATTTTCAACATATTTAAAATTATTTTTAATTGAAGTACGTTATGTATACTTATGTATACCTCAGTAGACTTTACCAGTTTTTTTTAATAGTATCTTTATTCTGCGAAATGGTGTCTTCCATGATTCCCCAATAGTTTATCCAAGACTGGTCATCATTATGCCATCCTCGTTTCAGTTGATGGTGGTTATGACTTGATTTTGAAGCAATTTTAGGAAGCCTCTTATCTTCCATGTTGTTTAACTTGTTCTTATACATTAGGTATCTAGTCATAGTCATGCTCTCAATGGGGGAGAGGCTTGTTTCTAAGAGGAGGATGGGATAGGGCGCATTTCCTTTAATTTTGAGATTATAGGTTATAAAATTCTTTTGTATTTGCTCTATCTTTCTCCAAGATTCACGAGAGATACTACAGCCCCAGAGTTCACATCCATAAAGATTAACAGGTGTAACAAGAGTCTCAAAGAGGAGTTTCTTCTTATCCCAACTCCAAATATCAGTTGATTTACAATTGTTTTCAAGACCATAACAAGCTTTCCATCCCCCAATAATCCTTTTCTCAATGCTATAATTCCAATTGAGCTTGTGGCGAATATCAATTCCAAGATATTTGTATGAAGTCACTTCATCCAAGTTGTTGTTGTCATATACAAAGTTATCATAAGAGATCTTATTGGATTTAATAACATGACCTTAGTCTTATCAGTATTAACAGTCATACCCATATTGGAGCAAAAATCCTTGAGGATTCTTAGTTGGTTTTCAAGATCATGGAGACTCCTTTCCATAAGAACAATATCATCGGCATAAAGAAGAAGATTGATGACTATACCAGTGAGAGTAGGGCCGACACATCCTGCTTTTTCCAAGCAATCTTCCGACTTGTCAATGGATATGCCAAAAAGGGTAGGGGACAAGGGACAACCTTGTTTGACTCCGATATTGCAGTTAATCTCTTTTGACCAACCCTCGGTGTTTTTAAACTTAGCAATAATGTTCTTATACATCCTTATTGCAGCAACCCTCAACTCGAGAGACATTTTTATCTCTTCCAACCTATTCCGAAGGTTTTTCCTAGGAACCATGTCAAAAGCTTTTCTAAAGTCAACAAAACAACAAAAAAGATTGGTTTTAGTGTTGCGAAACTCCTTTGCAATGATCCTAAAGGTAACAAGATGGTCCACAATTGAATGATATCTCATAAACCCGGCCCATCCTTTAGCTCTTTTACCATGATTTTCTAGCCAAAGGCTAATCTTCTTTTCCAAAATAATTCTATAAAGCTTGGCTAAAATCGGGCTAATCATAACGGTCCTATAATTAGAGGGAATGTTTCTATCCCCATTTTTAAAAATAGGAACAATGAGGCTTTGCGTCCAGGGTTTAGGGAAGCCATGCTTGACTGCTAAATTGAAGAGCTTGTGTATGTGAGGGATAAGGATTGGCCCTCCGATTTTTTAAATTTTAGCTTGGTAGCCTTCAATGTCCTTAGCTTTCCCATTTGCAAGCCGCTTAACCCCGAACTCTATGTCATCTAAAGAAAAAACTCCTTCCTTTGTATGGACAATAGGTATGGTTTCCATGGCATTAGGGAACTCGTAAAGACTTTTAAGGTAGGAATTTCAGTCTCTTAAGGGAATCCTATTATTTTCTTTAGTATTGTGTTTTAGAATTTGTCTCCAGAACTTGTTAGGATCCAACTTATATAGTTGTGAAAGTTGCTCTTGCCTTTTATTGATATAGTACTTTTTTTTCCTTTTAATTAGGGCTTTGTAGTATTGATCTTATCAAGTTTTAAGGACTCATTAGAAGCATCCCTAATGGATTTCCTAGCAATTTTACATTCTTTATCATACCAAGGGTTGGTCGTTCTATTATTCTTTTTATAGGACACCTCAAAAGATAACTTTTAATAGAAGTGGAAAGGGTAGTTGTAAAATTATGATAGAGTTCTTCAATGTTGTCCTTATAAGTTAGGAGATTTAATTTACTATTTAAATCCTTTAAGAAAATGCCAACTTTACTTTTGTCAAAGCGCAAATTCCTTTGATTATCAAAATTCTCTTCAATAGCGCTCCTATGCATGGAAAAGTTTAGAGTTAGGGTTAAAGGTTTATGATTAAAGTCAGGCTCATGGTCATTTAAAAGGTCAAAAGTTGTTATTTGCTTGGAAACGGGGATATCAGATATCACATAATCTACAACACTACTGCCTAGCCCATGAATACAAGTCATCTGGTTGGAGTTTGGCCACTTCATTACTCCATTGCAAATTATAAGGTCTTGAGAGTTGCAGAGCTTGACCAACTGAGTACCAAACAAATTCTCAATTAGGTCTTCAGAACTTCTTTTGTAGCTATTAGATAAAACAAGGTCCCCATCTAGCCATAAAGGATTATGGTTGGAGTCATTACTTAAAAGAGTAGCTTGTTTAGTTGCAATCCTAGCATTAAAGTCTCCTAGCAGGAGGATATTACCTTCATTTTTCAAACTATAAATGTCTTGTTCTAAGTTATTATAGGGACACTTGTTATCTAGATTGTTTTTCTTATAAAAAATAGAATTAATAGGTGCAAAATAGCAAATTGCTATATACATCTTCTTAACATTGGTGTCTGAAATTTCTATCCAAATGAATTGATTGAGAGGGTCAATCTTATGAAGTTGAACGTGAGGAGAAATGTTCTTTCTAATATAACAAGATATTCCTCATATCCCTCAACGATGGGATTTTTTGTTCCAAGCTGACCAAAGACAAATCCTTCTATGTTAGGGACCTTAGACTCATCATGCTCTCAAGTTTCAACTAGACAAATAATATCAATATCACTCGGGATCCAACTTATCATAAGACCTTAGCACCATGGAAAGCCATGCAAATTCCAAAAAATGATCCTAAGTGTCTCAAATTCCTATTTATTATTGTCATTCTAGTCTCTATCCCTAACAATAGTTTTTCGATTTCTAATTATTTCTCATTTTCCTTCTTTCCTGGCTTCTTTTACCTTTTGAACTTCCTTCCTTAATTCAGCTTGGTCTTCGGGAATGAGGTCTTCATTTATAAATATTCTTGACCCTTTTAAGCTCAGAGATTTACTAAGTATTCTATATTTATGGTCATTACAACTTACTTTGACATGGATCAACCTATCTTTGTGATCAATTATTTTTCCTAGCCTCTTTGCTTCTATGAGGTAAGTTGTATCAATTTGTGATTTATTATTTAATTCTTCTTTTACTATTGCTAGCGTATCCTCCTCTTGTTGTTATTGTATACCAAAAATTATGAGGTTCAAGGCTCTTTTGTTACACTCATGGTCCAGTTCGATTAGATTATTCATTTCCTCTTTGATGGGTTTGATATCCAATTTGTTTTCCATATTACTAAGGGTCAAATTGTTGGTTAGTTTTTCTTCTAGCTCTTTAATCCTATCTCTCAAGTTGTGATTTTCTTCAACTCCTCTTTGGGTTGATTGTTTATGTTTTTCCATTTCTTGAATCATATCCTTCATTGTCTGCAATTCACTCTTGAACCCTAAGAATCTATCATCTATTTGATTTTGAATGGTATCTTTAATTTTTTTGTCAATCATTGCCTCTAGCTCTATTTGGAGTTTTACATCACTTTCTTCACTCCTTTTTTCTAGTGTTTCTAACTCTATTTGGATTTTGACATCTCTCTCTTCTCTTATTTTTTCTACTGATTCCATATAATCGTAAAGGACCTCTAGGGTGATTTTGGGGGGCCTCCCCCTGTTAGGATGAGTTTTTGGAATAGGTGGTGGAGTGCTCATATTGAAAGAAAAAGAAAAAAAAATGTAATAATTATTATTTTGGATTGACTTTATGTCTCAAATCAACTTTTACTTATGAAACTTAAAATAAAAAAAATAAATAAAAAATATTTAAATCTCTTAACGTTAATAGATTATAAATATATTTTAAATTAAAATTGAATCAAAGTAAAAAGTGACTCACCTCATTTCACATGTCCAATTGCTCAACTGATTGAAGAAGCCAAAAATAATTTCTGAAAACCGCGTATTATTCCGTTCAAAATCGCAGAGAAGTATTATTCTCGTTCAAAACCGCAGAGAAATAATTTCAAAACCTCAAAGAAGTGTTATTCCCATTCAAAACCGTAGAGAAGTATATATATATAAGTCGTTATAAATATTTTTTTAAAAGATAGAGTGATACACTTTTATAATATAATTACCTTTTAATAATATAATTATATATGGCCCTTGAGGTGTAGTTGGTGATGGAGTGTACTGTTAAGGCACTATATTATGTGAAGTCATTGGTTCAAAACCCTCGACTTATTTTGTGTATCGCATGATGGGTCGCGTTGGTATGCTTAGAGGTTATAGTGGTAGTAGTTGGATTCATGCAAGTACATGCCCGACTAGTTATTGATTCCACCAATCACAAATATATATATAGGAATTAAAAAAAATAAAAAAATCATAGCTATATTTTAACATTATATACGAAAAAGATATTTACAGTTGTCTCTAGTAGAGGCTTGCCTTGAAGGAAACCGAGTCCTCTACCATTGGAGTTTTTTCAAGTCTGGTCAAATTATTCAAAATTTTCCATCTAACCAATGATTTGCATAAAGAAAGAAACAATATAGCTATCAACCTATGACTAAACATTATAGTAAAAAGGCCATCAAAGAGTGCAAACACCAAGCAATGGGAGAATAAGGACTTTCCTCCACTATCACTTCCAACGACACTTCTTCCTCCCTCAACTCCTCATGTACAATAACGGAGGGCTGAGGATACTTGTTGATCTCAATTGGGTTGGTCTTGGTACCGAATGATCCAACAAATCACTCCTCATTATTATTTTTTGTCTTCTTCTCTACAACCTAGGTAACTGAAATCTCAATCCCAAAGACTGTCTTGCACACAGCCTCAAATTTTCCTTCAAAAATCCTAATGCTGTGAAGAATGTCTTGTTGTTGCTAATGTTTATTTTCAAAGGCACCAAGAATTATAGTTTTAACCAGCCAATATGTCTCTGCAATATGAAAAAAAATTGTCTCCCAAGTTCTGGAGTACGCCCGGTCTTTCACCCATCGCTCCACCTCCTTCAAGACCTAGGAATCGGTTAGGCTCTTTCTTTTTCCTCTAACTAATCTCTCCAACTCCAATACCTTTATCCTAGCAATGTCAAAGAAATTTTCCTAATGAGTTGTCTTTGCTTCCCACGCCTCCTTTCTGGCTCTAGAAGAATGTCTTGGTTTCTTAAAGGTTGAGGTCTTTCGAGAACCAACACCATTATTTCTTGTATGTCCTCTCCGCTCTTTTTCGAACCTATGTTATAGTGTCAATTTCCACCATTGAAACATTAATGATCTTATTGTCCTAGTCCTTATCCTACTTGCATATATCTTTTCCCCATACCTCCTTGAGATCTTCTAAAATGACGTTTTTGGAACTTGTATACACCCTGGAAGTAATGCAACACACGTATGCATGGGTTTCCCAAAGGAAAGTTGCGTACATGTGTGTGTGTGTGTGTGTGTGTGTGTGTGTGTGTGTGTGTATATATATATATATATATATATTGTAGAATTGGAAGTTGATTTACGAGTTTGGTTAGTTACCTAACTTTGTTTACCCATACTCAACCATCTCTAACTTACCATATATGACTTAAATAGAACATCAATCCAAAGAGAAAGGTAATGAATGAATGCATAACAAAGAAAACAAACGTTGGTTGATCCCTGTCATGACTGCAAGCCCCTGAAACTCCCTTGCTTTGTTGGTTCTCAAACTTGGAAACCCACGTTTCCAATTATCCATTAACACTACTTTATGTAACTAGGAGCCTTCTTAAAGTATACTCGAGTCTATTGGTGTATCAGAGGTTGATATCTACCTTATTGCAAAAGCTTGGGTGGAGGGACCCAGAGTTATTTTCAACAGAGCAGTGTCGTGACAGTGCAGGTAACTGATTAGCCTTCAGATTATTAATTTAAATAATAAGATGTTCAATCCTTCGACATTTTGTGTTTCAATGTTTAATTCATAGTTATTGAATGCTTATTGTTTAGAACACTAACTGCAGTGAATTTCTCTCATATTTAATCAAGCTAAAAAATTAGTTATTAGTATAACTATGTTTTCTTGTAGAATTGTATGCGTAAGTTTTGCAGGTTTTGGAAGAACCAATCAAGAAGGAGTGAGAGGACTTGAGATTTTGGATATACACCAAACGTAGGACCACAAGTAAGTTCATATTTCTCTCTTTCATGAAAGTAATTGTTTTGATTAAATAAGTTATAGAATATATGTTGTTTGATGTTATTGTATTTTTTTTTATCTTTTCACAGGTATCGATATGTTTCGGTCTTGCCCACATCTATAGGGGACTTTCCCCACAAACAAAATTGGCGACCATACTGGGGATTCTCCCTAGTGGGTCTATCTATGTGGTCTGCTTTGTTTGCTTGGTTTTTTTTTTTAATTGTTGTCTCTGACTTATTTTTGGTACTTAGATCATTAACTTTTAATTGTCTAATTCCTTCTTTGTTCATCTAAGCCTAATTGATTTCCTTATTATTTATCTTTTGGAATTTGTGGGGTCATATTATACGCGTTGTTCTTATATATTAGTCATGTACATATGTTTCCTCCAATTAATAAAGTCATGTACATATGCAGGTCGCCTTGGTTACAGGCACATACATCTCTGCAAGGGAATTTTTTTGTAACTTTTTCTATTTGTTGGGTATTGGGATGGGTATCTAGAGTCTTTGTTGGGGTTCTAGGAATCTATCTGTGTTTCTATTTCAGTTCAAAAGTTAATTAATTATGTTCTTTATAAGGAAAAAAAAACTTGCATTTCTTTGTTTGTCATTTTCAAGCTTATAGAGGTGGTTTATGAAGTTGTTCTCAGTTCTTTCTTGGTTAAGACACGATTGGTTATTGTCCTTGATATTTCTTTATAGGTTTGGGTGCTTCTTGCCACTTTTCTTTCTTTGTTTCTTTCTTGTTTGCTTTGACAAAAAAAAAATTCTTGAAATTTTCATATTTCTCCTTTTCCTTTTAAACAAGAAAAACAAAATAACTTTACAAAGTGTGCTTTTTGTATTTATTTTCAGTCCTTATTGCTCTTTTTCACTTAAAAATAAAACTCTTTGAATTGCACTTTCTATTTTAAAGTGTTTTTTGGTTTCAAAATACATTTTGCATTCTTGAAAGGCTTCCATTTTTTAAAGAGTTAGTTACAGTTTTGATGAAAAGGACAGTGTAGTTCTTTTCAGTTGCTTTCATTAAAGAAAATTGCATCATTAGTGATTCACATCTGAATGAAATTTTTTGCAATCTTGCATATCATTAAAAATTAAAGAGTTTGTTCCTTTTATGAAGCATTTTCACACTAATTTTCAATGAATAATAAGTTTATTGCATAACAATGTTCTTATAAGTGTCTTTATTTTATGTTGCATATTTAAAAACACCACTCAATTTCATTCATTTCCTTTTTGAGTAAACAACAACCCCTTAAAACGAACGCTTACCTAAAATAAACTAGACTTTTCATTTTTTTAGGGTGAACAAACTAGCTTAAGCATAGGGCCTTGGACTAGGTTGGAGAGTTAACTCTATAGGGCCATTAAAGAAACTAAGGAGTCTAAGATAAGGAGAGTGTAAAACCAACCTTCGTATAAGTATATTCGGAAGCCTCCTCTAACATAGGAGCTAAACACGAGGTCACGTGAGGAAGAACCAAGGAGATAACCCCTCTGAAGCCTAATTGAACATTGCAGAGAGATCGTATTTTGGGGGTTTCTCTAGTGCCCATACCTCCTTGAGAGGCAGCGCTTTCGAAACTTCAGGATTTTTTACACTGCCCATACATTCCATCCCAACTATTCATTGTATCCCTTGACACTGATTGTGAGTTGGTACCCTTAGTTACCTTTCCTAGTTTTTTTCTGGATCACTGAATGAAGTCTCCTAGTCTTAAACTTTCATTTTCATGTTTAATCGGTCTTAGATAATCACACTGCACAAGAAGTAGTTTCTTATTTGAATCTTAATATTCACACAACTTATGTTGCAGGGTCTGGAGCACTTTGATGAGATCTTGCGAGAGGAAGATGGTATTATTATTTCACGAGGTCATTTAGGGATAGATCTTCCACCAAAGAATGTAGCCTTTGATATTTGATGTAAAAAAAATTCATATATCCATTTTCTGATGTTTTTTTTCCCATAGATAAATGAATATTGTTGTCATTGTAATTTGACTACAAGTCTAGTTGTGTCCCTGCATGGAGATATCTTATAAGTTTGTATTTTTACTACATCCAAACTTAATGTTTCTCTGGAGTATAAGGTAATGACAATTAGGATTGATGGAATTGTCTAATATGCTCTCTTGGTGAATCTTATTCATTTGGGATTGCAATTTGTTAGTGTCAAGGGAGGTTCCAAATTCTGTACGGTTTCAAAGAAGGCATATTTACTTAGGAAATAGAGGTAGTATAGCAGTGTGAACATGCAAGCAAATCAAATTGTTTGGAGGACCATCAATAAGTTGTTGATGCCATCTTCTCACTGTCAAACATTTTCGAAGATCAAATTAGTTTGGAATTTGATTTGCAAGCCAAAAGGTATGAGACAACTTGTAGAAGTATTGTTGGTTTTTGTATTATATTTCTCTCCAAGCTAAGGCTCCACATGCCAAGTGCTCCTCTTCACAAGGCTACACACTCTAGAAGACAAGATCCTAAGCTCCAATTCTCTTCCTCCACATGTGTACCGAGTCCACAACAACCTACAAGTGGTGCACCCTCCAAACAAGATTCCCTCTAGCCAAATGATCAACCTCTTGAAGTGTGCCATGTGGTATCAATGATCCTAGGGTGAAGCAACCTTCCTCCTAGTGCTTGGTGCTCCTCCACAAGATAACTCCACATCCTATGCCAAGGTCTCATCCTCATCAACATGTGTGCCATGTAGAAAATGTCAATGCCACATAAAACAAATTCCAAGTTCCTCCATAAGAAGTGTTCCTCCATAAGAAGTGTTCCTCCTCTACCACATATCTTGAGTACAAGAATCCACCTATAGTAGGTGCTCCAATTGTCAATCAACCAAAACAATCTAGGATTCAACAAAGGGCTAGGGTTTCACCATGTACCCCACATCACATGAAGTGTGTTGAATTTTTTGTTAAACCCAACACACGACTAACAATAGAAATAAACTCTATTTATTAATTATTAGCACAACTAGGTTTTCAACAAAAATATAAGTGGAAGCATTACACAGAAACCAAACACATTTGCACACGAGATTCAGGTAAACACCCCTGGAAAAACCCTTGCGGGAAAACCGGTTTGAGATTTATTTTATTAAATAAAATCTCGGGTTCCTGTCCTTGGATAATGGCCCATTAGAGGAATTACAATGCTGCAGTTGATAGCCTAGCCCACCTGGCTGCTATCTCCCTCGTTGCCCCCTGCACCCTTTCCTCAGCCCTACCCACTCAGACACAAGTACATCAGCAAGACTCCCTCTTTCTCCTATGCATTCATTGTATGCCTCTCACCCTCCTTAGATGTGATTTTATAATCCCCTAATGACTAAAACCCTATCTCCAAAGTGATCAACGATCAATATTTGATCTTGATCTCTTGAGATCAACGACTATGACTTAATCTCTCGTTGATATATCATCAAAACTGATAGAGGGATATGCAAGAGTGTACAATGAGAACCTTGACAAACATAACCGCTAATGCTTGCAACATCGTCTATAGGATGGAAAAATCATGTTTCTTTTTTCAAATATGTAAAACAAGTATATTACAGTTTAATGAATAAATTTTCATATTATTATATATGGTTGTATACTTTATCAAAAAAATCACCAATACTTTACAAGGTTTTATAATTCAGTGAAAGATTCGTCAAGATTTTACAAGAGTTTATAGTTCAGTGAAATATTCGCCAAATTTTTACAAGATTATATAATTGACTAAAAGATTCACCAAAACATTATATATACATATTATATTATTGATAAAATAGCCTTCAGTTTTTCCTATGTATCATGGGGATTCGCCCATTTATTATACATATAAATTTAGGGGCAGTTCTTAAAATCACCCCTGAGCATGGGTATGTCTGCCTCAAGAATTGAGTATTCTGACTTGTTTCTGTTGTTGGATGTTGTTCTTATATTGGATTATGGCAACCTTCACCCTGTCTTACTACTCTGTGAATACTTATAATGTATTTCGGCCATCAATTTCTCCTCTGATCTCACACATTAGGGGGCATATTTTATAGTGTAGCATTGATGATATTATTAGCCTATTACTTATCCTACTTGTAGACACATTTTTCCCATACCTCCTTGAGATCTTCTAAAAAACACATTTTTGGAAGTTGTACGCACATTGACAGTTATGCAGCACGTGTATACACGAGTTTCCCAAAGGAAAGTCTCCTACATGTTAATAAATGATCAAAAAACAATATTTTGTGGAATTGCAAGTTGAGTTACAGGTTTGGTTAGTTACCTAACTCTATTACCTGTACTCAACCATCTCTAACTGACCATAGATGAATTAAATAGAAAATCAATCCAAGAATAAAGGTAATGAATAAATGCACATCAAAGAAAACAATTGTTGGTTCATCCCATCGTGACTGCAAATGATCTAGTTGGAAATCGGTGGCCACCCACCTATTCCACTGGCTCAAAATAGGGGTTTCCACCTTGGTAGTTTTTCTACATGTTTTTGGTTCCTAAACTTTCGGGGCCGTTTTGAGGCCCTAAACAACATTTTTTGGGCCTGCCACAATCACAGTGTATGATTTATCTAGAGTGTGACGGAAAAATGTGTAGTCCTATAGACATTTCAAATGAGTTATCATGCACCCCAAATGAAGATCATATGCAAAAGTTACACCCTTGGGAATTTGACGTACCAACTACCCCCATCAGGGCCCACAAACCTTTTTGTGTTTCATCTTCCGGGGTTAGAGTTTTGTATTTTATTTATGTTAAAAATGTCTCTAGAGCCTCATTGTAAACATCATCATCTTCTTGCAAATGAGCGTAGCCATCACATCTCTTCTCAAAGATAAGTTGCCACCATTCTCGTGATTCATTCACTCTATAATTTTGCAGTTTATGTACATTCTCTCATTAATAAAAATTGTGCATTACTTTATTTCTATGTTTATTGGAATATCTATGTATATTTCATTGCTATATCTATGCCTTCATTTCGTTCTCAAAATAATCTGGATTAGTGATATCAGAGCAGGATACTTCTTGTCGTTTCTTGGTGCATGTCCCCGGCTAGGTCAGGGTATAGAGAGTTGGGTCTCGAGCTAGTTTCTCTTGAGTACAATTGCTCTCACCAGCCCAAGAAACCTCCCATGTTAGAAGAAAAGAGAGACGTGGGAGAAGAAGATCCCATCAAGTTGTTTCTCGCGGAATCCCTTGCGCAACAGAGGAACGATATGTTGGAAAATTTTTCCCAAATCCTTCAACGATTGCCGACAATAACAGGTGCGTCTTCGTCAACTAGTCGCTTTAGAGACGCTACTCCATTTAAAGTACAAGTTAATTTTGATATTCTCGTATTTGAAGGTCAGATCGATGCAAATGCTTTGGAAAAATGGTTAAATTTTCTAGAAGGTTATTTCTCTATTCACAATTTTTTCGACAGAGAAAAGATCACATTTTCTCTCCTTAAGGCTCTTCCCCATGTCAAACATTGGTGGGAAACTTACTAGGAGAAAAATTCCATAGAGGACTCTGGAATATTCGGGGTCGGTCCCACTTGGTATTTTTTTATGGATGCATTCAAGGAGAAATATTACCCTATGGGAAACTATGATGACCAGTACATGAGATGGACTACGCTGCATCAAAATTAGGACCAAACAATGCCATAGTTCACAAATACCTTCCATACCTTGCGCACCAAGTTGGGTATCAAAGACTCTAAGCGGTATCTGGTTCTAAAATACCGCGAGGCTCTACACAGCTACATCAAAACCGAAATGGAGTTTCTGGACATCTCATCACTGGGAGCCACTTATAAATATGTTGTCAAAATCGAGGATAAATTTAAGAAACAAAACAAGTGGGCATTTGGGTCTGCAAATACGCAATAACCAAAGTGTGGTAAAGGAAACCCTAACTCACTGAACATTCGACCTCAAGACAATCATTCCAAACCACAAGAAAACAAGGGTTACGGGAAGAGGAAGAAGGACATTAGGAAGTGGTGTGACCTCCACAAAATCCCTTGGCACAACATCGATGAATGTCACTCGAAACATTTATTGGTGGCCAAGCTCAAAGAAATAGATCCAAGCCCTGACTCGGACTTTGATTCAGACAATAATAAAATGAGACATATAATTGATGCATAACCCACTGCTAGTCGCAACCACAACAATCCAACCAGAAGAACCAGAGCATCCTGAGGAGGGGGAGCGCATTTTTGATGAGTTTCCCCACCTCAGCAAGGTCTGCTGACCTCCCAGTCACTGGATCTTCTCAATCTTCGGGCCGGAACAACTCTTTGATTCCTTATTGGAATCCTCACGAAATATCCACAGGTCCTATGTGTAACTCGGCCCGTGCGAACAAGCACTAGGCGTGAGCTTCCTTCACGTGATCACCGGCTATGACCACAGGCCTAACCAAGAAGGTGTTTCATGATCTCGGACCTCCTATGATTGCACATGAACCAAACCCGACCTCGAGATTTCTGATTTCCCGATCGACAATTTCTCTAGGCGCTAGCTCCTCCTTTAACCTTCCGCTGATATGACCTTCGACTATGACCTGGAGCCAAGATTCCGAGCGCGTTGGGATTTCATGTATTAGGAAATCGCGATGTAGCTTTTCTCCCTTTTCCCGATATCCGATATGACCTCCAACTATGACTTGGGGCCAAGATTTCTAGCGCGTTGGGATTTCGCATATCGGGTAGTTGGAAGACTGCGCACCTCCCTTCTCTCGATTCTCGATTCTGCGATTCCCTCGGATCGACGATCTAGATCCCTTCGTGATCCAACGGTTGCGATTGAATCACGAACTTGGGTTTCACGAGTTTTCTTACCCTTTGCACTTCTAGAACATTAAAGTTCGCGCACCTACCTCTTGATCCAATGATTGTTGGTCCCCATGCTTAGATCTAAAAGTCCAGATTTGATCCTTCCATGAGTCTGTTTCTTAGACTTCGTTTGTGCTTCTGGAAGGCGTTATCCCTTTTGATCTTTCTCTCTTTTTTCTCCATTGACTCTCTTATTGGGCTAATTATTAAGGGCGGACACAAATCAATCCCCCTAGCTTCACTACGAAACTAGAACAAAACAAGACAGTACACTACTATTTCCTTAGATTTCAATTATCAAATGAGAAATGGATCTAGAACATACCTTTTAAATATCGAAGATCCAACTTCACCAATGCAATCCAAGCTCCGTCATGAGGCTTATGGACAAATATTTGCAAAATAACACAAGCCAACGAAGACAAGAATAACATACTCTATTTGATATGAAACTATGTACATGATCAAGGAATCATACAATATGAACAAATAACATTCATATAGGAAAGAAAAGTATATATGTATTAAAGAATATGGAATAGAGATACAACCAGATGCCTTGATGTTGTTAGGTTCCTTCCAACACTTCTTTGCTTCCCACGCACTTCTAATCCACAGATTCTAAGATTGTAGATTTTATAGCTACTCACAATCTATCTTGACAAAGAAAAACTCAAAGCCAATATACAAGCTCCAAAGAATCCAAGCTACAAAACCCAAGCTCAATCCAACTAACTTTCTCCATGAGAGCTCCTCTCCTTTTATGAGCTGAAGAGGATAAGGTGAGGAGGTTAGGATGATCCCACTAAATCATGAAAGCGAGTAAGATCCAAACCGTTCGAAGGCTACCTCACCATAGAAGCTTCTCCTTCTAGAAGCATCGAGAAGATGATCGTTTTTCCCACGTACAGAAATCGTCGCACCCTAGCTATAGTGCAGCCTGTGACAACGTCGTAGTCTAGCTTTAGAGAAGGGTGCGACGATCAGGCATTGTCTCACCCTGCATATAGTGCAGCATGCGGCGATCTTCCTTAATAGGGTTTTTACAAAGGAAAATACAATTTCTTCTCTCAGGCAAAGTTCTTCTCCCTTCTTTCTTCAAGAATTCAGGCCACTGATCCTTCTAAAGACAAAGGATAGGTTTACATCATTAATGGTTGTAAGAATGACGAAAATAATGTGTAACAGACTTTTATGGAGTCCCTTCGACACTTAGTCGAATTCCAGATCTATGCACTCTTTGCAGCAGATTCTTACGCAAGACTCGATTCTTGCGGGTCACTGTGCATGACTTGCAACAGTCGCTTTGCACTCCTTGCAAAGGGAAAACTTCATTCTATCTCTTCTGAGCTTCGGAATTAAAACAGATTCCGTCAATGTACTCCTTGCATTCGATGTGAACACCTTGCACTCACTCAACAGAAGAGAAACAATTGAAAATTATACTAACATCACAGTTTCACCCACTCATAACGAAATTTATTCATTTATGAAAACTCGATAACAGAGAATTGCAAATAGTAACAATATTATGCATTTGGGTCAATTTTCCTCTGTTATATTCATTCAGAAAACAAAAGTGGCTACAACTATTTTCAAACAACAAATAAAACTCAAAAAATCCTAGTAACTCGCAACAGCCT
The DNA here is from genome assembly GCA_009831015.1 of Picea engelmannii. NCBI lineage: Eukaryota > Viridiplantae > Streptophyta > Pinopsida > Pinales > Pinaceae > Picea > Picea engelmannii. The sequence continues at coordinate 185,150 of ML797646.1, forward strand.
CATTTGGGCATACAAAACCTCTATTTATCTCAAAGGGTCCTTAGGGTTCCCCCACGACTACTCGTCTCCTCGAAAATGAAAACCTTATTGCTACCTAAGTTCAGTTACATTCAAGACTCGAAGTGAAACTCTCAGATCGCTCATGATCATTCCACCTCCAAGCGTTTGATCTTCTTATGTTCTTCATCAGCTCCCAAAAATATTCACAGTAACTCCCGGCGTTTGAGATTCCGAAATGATTCCCGAGCGCTGAGCTTTCCTGCCACGTGTGCTCGCTGACGATGCTCCTGCATCAATTTTCCATTCACAAATGTGGGCGAAGGGGACCTTGTTGCATTTTATTGTTGATAGCGGGAGCTAGAAGAACCTCATCTCAGCAGAGATCGTCAAGCAGTTGGATTTGTCGATAACACCACACCCACAACCATACAACATCAAATGGCTCCACCAGGGACGAGATCTTCGTGTCATTCAACAGTACCACCTGTTATATGACATGAAGCCCTTCAAGGATGAGTTATTGTGTGGTGTTGCCCTACTAGAAGTTTGTAATGTTCTGTTATGCCAACCATATATTTGGAGGTGTCATGTTGTTTATGAGTCTCGACCCCATAACGTCATTGTTACTTTGGGGGGTCAGACCTATAGGATAACAGAGGTAGTTTTGAATACTGTACTAAAAAAACAGTGATGCAAAGTAATCTCTCATACTGAAAAGTTTATCCTCTTCACAACTTGGTCAGAAGAGAAGGACACTGCAGCCTTGACCCAAGATCCTTCTATCCAGCATAAGAAGATCAACAAAATTGTAGAAGAGGACGAAGATATTCCTACTGCATATTCACCGACAGATTCCTCCCACACTCTGGTAGATCATGCAACCAAATCGGTTAAACAGATCCAACCCCTCCAACAACAGGTCCATAACAACCTTCAACAAGCTAAGCATGAAAACTTCTTCAACAAGGCAAGCAACTCATGAAGGTTCAGATTCAACAAAATCTTCCTAGGGATCTTCATGCAATGGATACCATTGCTTCCTAAGGGGGGAGTATTGATCCAGGAATAAATTGGTTTCCACCCACCTATTACACTGGCTCAAAATAGGGGTTTCCACCTTGGTAGTTTTTCTACATCTTTTTGGGTCCTAAACTTCTAGGGTTGTTTTGAGGCCCTAAATAACATTTTTTGGGCCCACCACATTCACACTATATGCTTTAGCTAGAGTGTGACGGAAAAATGTGTATTCCTCGGATAGACCTTTCAAACGAACTATCCTGCACCCCAAATGGAGATCATATGCTAAAGTTACGCCCTTGGGAAGTTGATGTACCAACTACCCCCATTGAGGCCTGCAAACCTTTTGGCGTTTCATCTTCCGGGGTTAGGGTTTTGGATTTTCTTTATGTTAAAAAGGCCTCTAGAACCTCATTGTAAACATCATCATCTTCCTGCAAATGAGCGTAGCCATCAAATCTCTTCTTAGAGATAAGCTGCCACCATTCTAGCGAGTCATTCACTCTGTAATTTTATAGTTTTTGTACATTCTCTCATTAATAAAAATTGTGCATTACTGTATTTCTATGTTTATTGAAATAGATCTGTATATTTCATTGTTATATCTCTACCTTCATTTCGTTCTCAAAATAATTCGAATCAACAAACCCCTGAAACTCCATTGTTTTGTTGGTTCTCAAACCTGGAAACCCTTGTTTTCAATGATTCCTAAACACTACTTTATCTGACTAAGAGCCTTATTGAATTCTCCTCGAGTATGTCGATGTATCAGAGGTTGCGATCTACCTTATTGCAAAATCTTGGGTGGAGGTGTTGATTAATTGGGTTGGTTGTCATTGATGTCATCTAGATGAAGTTGTCATTCACTAGCTCGATTTCTTTCAATGCACCTTCCTTCAGGTCGACCTCTACCTGCACCCAAGCTCAATGATGATCAAGCTTTGTGTTCCAATCCTTCTTGAGTCTAATGAACTTCCCAATATGATCTCCTATAGATTCCAGAATCCTTGCATGCCAGGAAACAAGAGGGAGATCAAGAAGTATAACCCATACTTGTAGTAGTGTTACCTATTCCCTCCTAAGATCAAAATTGATCCCCCATTCCTTTATGACCAAGCCTGAGGGTCCCCAGCTCTAGTTTTCATTTGGGATGGTTTTCAAGTCCTCATTTGACCTAAAAATGAAACACAACCAACCTCTAGCTAGAACATGAAAATCCGAACAAAATCCTATCACAAGTAACCAATTTTCTTCCAACCAAATTTGCAAGGACTCTAGGTGCATAGTATTCCCATTGAAAGGACAAACAACTACTTTCCCCAAAATATCTATAATTTTCTCCACACTCACGTCCTCGCCCACCACCATTCTAACTTTGTCCTTTCTAACTCGAATACACTGCTTCCTCCCCTTAACATTAGAATTCTCAAAGAGGTTGGACACCTGAACTATTTATGGACTAACTGAAGAGCATGTTTTCAAAGGCTCGTCAAGGGGTGAAGATGAACCAGGCCTAAGTTCATACCAAACAAGATTGGAGTTTCCCACAGCTTGAGACAGGTTTCCTTGAAAAGGCATCTCGCGATGAATACCTGCGCGATCCACATATTCAACACCTTGCATGGCGTAAATGTTCTCGAAAGACGTTGAATCCTTGACTGCTAGATGAATGCCACACATCTCAATCATAGGGTTCATTTTCTCCAAAGTACGACCCTCGTGGCTTGGTGCATACTGAAAAATTCCTGATGTAAATGGAAGATCATGGAAGGACTTAAGACATAATCATCATAATCTACTTCCTTGACCTCCATAAAGTCTACGAAATGAAACGTAAATTCTTCTCGAAGGGCCTATCACCAATGAAAATGGTTTGGGCTAGACTTGCCTGGAAACCCTAAAACCCTAGACACAAGAAAAAAACTTACCATCTTTGGGTAACCGCAAAAACAATTCAAGCATGTGCCGCAAACTATGTGGCTACTTATAGTCATACAAATGCAAAAACACATGATTTAGTTTAGGTTTGGTTACTAATAATTACATTCTTGTCTAGAAACTCTACCCAGAATCTTGCAAGGGTTTGTAGAATATTTGCATAGATATGCAATTTATATCTTAGTGGCTAAATTGAGCCTTACAACCAATGGTTTCCTAGGGCATACAAAATCACAGGCATCAACAATACCCACACAACCCTAATGTAATAAAGTATTGTAATTTGAGATGTATAATGGTGGTGGTGGAGTAGGAGGAAGAGGAGCAACATTTGTGAGGTGGCACTACAATGAATTTGTGTATTTTTTGAGCAATGGAGAAGACATAGAGGAGGAGGATGCATCAGGGCCTTCAATTGATTATCACCCTCAATCCTCTAGGTTTAATGGTTGGTGCCAACAATTTGAAACTCTCATCTAGCTTGCTTTTGTTGTCTTCGTCATCTATTGTGGGGATCTTCATTCCAATTTCTTTACATTGTTGCGCCAAGATAAACAAATCAAGAGGTCTATATTCATTTTGCATTTTTTTGGCAATGTTTTATAGATTTTTATTTCACAAGCTTTAGAACAATTAAAATGCTCTATTTCTTAGTCACTTCAAATGTTGAGACAAAGAGTCTTTCAAATATGTTTGTGTAGTCCCATAAAGAAGAGGCTCAAAGAGCTGAAACAACATTTCCTCCACTGAAATTACTAAGAGCTCCAAATCAATGACATGTTGACAAAATTGACAAAGGAAGTCATTTTTCAATGCTTTTTACTTACAAAGGAAGTCATTTTTCACAAGCTTGACAAAATTGATGCTTAACCCCAAATATACGCTATAACAACTATATATAACCCCAAGTGTAGGTAACATGTATTAACACAACCAAAAAAAAATGAATATATATATAGATATATATCTCGTATGATTAATAGAAAAAATATGTTAAATAACTCTTTTTCATTTTAAAAAAAAATGAAATTTACTATCGAAATGTAAGTCCTTTCATTTCAGGTTGTGTTTTCTTTTTTAACTGAACGGAATCCACACTTATTAGTTGAGATGGAAATGGAGTGGGTGGATTGAAATTAATCATTTATCTATTAACGTTTTTAACCCCAGTTAAGTTAATTGCTGATTGGCCCCAGTTAAGTTAATTGCTGATTGGCTATATTCGATATAAGTCGCCAGATTTAAGGTCATTTCTATGAAAGGTCGCGTGTTCAATCCCGGTCTCTACGTTGGGAACATTTTTACTTTATTTCTCTTCAAAACAAGAAGCAGAAAACTGTAGTCCATCTTCTGAGACCTCCGAGTTCGTGTAAAGCGCCAGATTAGGGTTCAAGCGCGGAAGATCGTGGTTACAAATCTCATTGTCCAGAGATATATGGTATTGCTACTAGTAGCAGGTATGTTTAATAATATATTTCTTTTAGATGTCATTTAGTCAGGATGTCCGAGTGGTCTAAGGTTCCAGACTCGAGTTTTTGGGTAGGTTTCAGATCCAACGCCTACATGTCCTTTTAAACGTTATTATCGTGAAATTTTAGGTTACGGGAGGTTACTCTTTAGGAAAACCACAGTACCGTGAGGGCATTTGGTCTAGTGGTATGATTCTCGCTTAGGGTGCGAGAGGTCCCGAGTTCAATTCTCGGAATGCCCCCTGTTGCTTTATTAAAATTCTATCCCTTTGCTCACGCTCTTCAAAACAGTTCCATTTTGAGATCTTACTGAGATTCATCTCCTTTTAACGAAATCAGCCCTCTAATGCTATTTTCTGAAAAGCCGTTTCATGTTGCTTTACTGAAATTCAATCCCTTTTCTCACACTCTTCAAAGCAGTTCCATTTTGATATTCAATCCATTTTCTCATCCTCTTCAAAGCAGTTCCATTCCATTTTAGTTGAGTGTTTACTTCACGAAACCTTCGTGACGACGACTAAATCATTAAAAATTAGTTAAATTAACATGCACTTGCCTAAAAATTCAACCAGACATCCAATCTAGCAATCATTGGGGTTTTTCCCATGATTATTTAAACTCTTACATTCACTTTGCATTTTCCAGTTAATTGCACATTTGCCTGGAGCTCACACAATTCTTGGATTTCAGATTCAACGGTCTAACCAGGGTTGTAATTTATATCTATATTTAGAGCATGTTTTCCTTGAATCAGATTTAAGGCGAAAAATCCAAAATCATTTAACAGGAGTGTATATTTACTAGGTTATAACTATTTTAAATGTATTTGAAATCAAATCATAAAGATAGTAAACAAACCCAATATTATAGCAGATGGGTAAGTGTATATTTTCCTTAAATGTATATAATGAAACAGATTTAAGGTAGAAAATCTGCAGGAGTATATATCTACACCGTTATAGATTATAGCGATGAATTATTTTAAATGTATTTAAAGCTATAGATCACAGCGATGATTTATTTTAAATGTATTTGAAATCAAATCACAAGGATGAGAAACAAATTCAATATTTCAAGGGATAAATAATATTTAGTAGGTTAAAGATTTTATGAAATGAAGATTTTTTCTGGGGATATTTACAACAAAAAACAGTGATTCGTATAAATCAAATTATTTTTATAAAATCCTGATACCTGGAAGTTTTTCAGCAGGCTGAATCCATTTCTGTGTTCAAAAATGGATGCAAATTATATAAAGATGAGAAACAAATCCAATAATGTAACATAAAAACCATAAATGTTTGTGCATCTTATATGAAAAATTGTAACGGTATCAGATATTTGATTGGAAAGTCAAATTTATGGAGAAATACTTTAACGTAAAAACCTGGATCTTATATGAATAATTGTAAAGGTATCAGATATTTGATTGGAAAGTCAAATTTATGGAGAAATACTTTAACGTAAAAACCTGGATCTTATATGAATAATTGTAAAGGTATCAGATATTTGATTGGAAAGTCAAATTTATGGAGAAATACTTTAACGTAAAAACCTGGATCTTATATGAATAATTGTAAAGGTATCAGATATTTGATTGGAAAGTCAAATTTATGGAGAAATACTTTAACGTAAAAACCTGGATCTATATGAATAATGGTAAAGGTATCAGATATTTGATTCGAAAGTCAAATTTATGGAGAAATACTGTAACGTAAAAACCATAAATGTTTGTGGATCTTATATGAATAATTGGAAAGGTATCAGATATTTGATTCGAAAGTCCATTTATGGAGAAGCGGTGTATCGATCTCCATACCTCTCGCATGTTAAGCGAGCGCTCTACCATCTGAGCTATAATTAACCTAACTATCTTTGAAAGCCAGCGCGTTGTTATAATATTGTGTTTTTCGTTACACTTCAAAACTCCCAAACATCAATCATTTATGGTTAAGGAATTTATCAAGAAAAATTAACTAAATTTATGTTATTTAACACTTTTTAAGAATGTGTACGAACAAATATAATTGCAATTAAATCTGTATCTTCATCACAAACATTGGACTCTTTAATTTTTAATCTGTGATCTCTTCATTGTAAAGTTACATGAATATTGCTTCATATTGCTTTAGGAATGACTCTAGCATATTGGATAAGAAGGTGTTATTCTAAAATATTATTCATAAGAAAAAATAAGCATATATTTCAAACTTTAAGTTTGTGGTTAGTTTGTGGTTAGTATCAAGTATCATTGTATGAGAGATTTCAAATATCACATGTTTTTAAAATCTAAATTTCTAATCAAATTATTGTGGATCATTCTTGGAAATAATTTTATAAATGGTTAGTATCAAGTATCATTGTATGAGAGATTTCAAATATCACATGTTTTTAAAATTTAAATTTCTGATCAAATTATTGTGGATCATTTTTGGAAATAATTTAATAATTTTATAAAGAAAAATTCATAATATTAATTAATATTAATTGAATTGAATTAAAAATTAGTACGAAAATTTGAGTTATATATATATATATATATATATAATTTTAAAAAAGAAAGAGTGATATACTTTTTATAATATAATTATATATGGTCCTTGGGGTGTAGTTGGTGATGGAGCGTACTGTTAAGGGATTCTATTATGTGAAGTTATTGGTTCAAAACCCTCGACTTATTTTGTGTGTCGCATGAGGGGCCGCGTTGACATGCCTAGAGGTTATAGTGGTAGCAGTCAGATAACACGACCCCATGTCAACTTAGGAGTCTGAGATAAGGAGAGTGTAAAACCAACCTTCGTATAAGTATAGTCGGGAGCCTCCTCTAACATAGGAGCTAAACAAGAGGTCGCGTGAGGAAGAGCCAAGGAGATAACCCCTCTGAATCTTAATTGAACGTTGCAGAGAGATTGTATTTTGGGGGTTTCTCTAGTGCCCATACCTCCTTGAGAGGCGACACTTTCAAAACTTCAGGATTTTTTACACTACCCATACATTCGATCCCAACTATCCATTGTACCCCCTGACACTGATTGTGAGTTGGTACCCTTAGTTACCTTTCCTAGGTTTTTTTTAGAGGTGTATACCTGGAGAAAACGGCACATCACACTTTTCAGTACCCTTGGAGGGTTCCGCGCAAAGCGTGGGTACTTGCATCGGGTAGGGATAGTTAGCGGAGGTCGGGGTAACTGCCTCTCACTCCTTCGTTTATTGGTTCATAGGACTTAATCAACCAATGCCTTCGTCCGGAAGGTCCTTTCCTAAATTCTTTACTACTGCAGTCTCAGGACCTAATCCACCCGAGCTCAAGTATTGGTGAAGTTGTTTGTGGTTGTTGTTTCCATAGGACTTTTTTCTAGTGGTGCGCTCTACGTACGTAGACGACTTAGGTAAGTGTGTTGGTAGTGTTGAATTTTCACTATGCTAGGCTCAAGCATGAGGTTTATTTCAATTTTAGCATTTACTTGAACCATAAACAAATGCATCTACGCCATTCACAATTGTTGCAATAACAAAGATCACAAGAAGAAGTACCATGCACAAGAACACAAGAACTATCCTAGGAAACCCTTTTACTCAAGGGAAGAAAACCCATCAATCCTTTGCTATATTCTCAAGAGAATATCCCCCAACCATAAAACCCTAATGCACGCAAGAGGGTGCTCTACAACCTTGAAACTTGCGCCCAAGAGAGGTGCGCACTTCATCCCTAGAAATGTACTTGCTGAAATTTCCAAATGACAAGTGACTTGTGTGTTTCCTCAATGGGGAAATCACCTTTATTTATACTAGATTTGACACATCAAAAGTGGTGTCTATTGGCACAAGAGGGCCGACCTCAATAACTCAGAAAATAATTAATTATAACAATAAACATTAATTATCTTTGACATATGGTGGAGCCAACCTGTACCCTTTACATTACAATTAGGGTTATAGGTAAATCTTACACTTAGACAATATAGCAAGGGATCCACACGTCCACTAGCGCTCATCCACTAGGGACACATCCTCCTATTCTCAGCCACAGTGACGTCATACTCAACAGAATCATCTGGAGTACTTCATCGTCTCAACTCTCACGGAGAGGAGAACGATAAACCGAACCAATACTCAACTCTCCAAAGGAGAACGATGCCCCATCCATTGGAGGACGAATCAACTCTCACACAGAGGAGAACGATGCCCCATCATGTGGGTATGCCCAACACTGGTCTCCCTCTCAGGTCGACTCAACTCAGTCTCAGAGGAGAACATGTCCTGGAGGATGTCTCACGAAGCTGCAATCATCAACACTCCCTCTCAGCTAGGGAGGCATTCTCCACCAGGCCAAGTCTCTCATGAAAGTACTCGAACTTCATCCTGGCAAGCGGTTTGGTGAAGATATATGCAATCTGCTCATATGTAGGAAGGTATTGCACGTGTATTGATTTCCTCTGCACCATGTCTCTGATATAATGATATTTTATCTCAATGTGTTTCGATTTATCGTGAAACACAGGATTCTCAGAGAGCTTCACACAGATCTAGTTATCACAATGAATAATGGTAGGATCCATCTCATGATCAAATAAATTTACCATGAGCTTGCAAAGCCACACTGCTTTGTGGACTGCCACACTCAATGCTATATATTCTACTCCTGCGGTACGCAAGGCCACGGAGGTTTGTTTTCGGCTGCACCGGGAAACCATGGAAAACCCTAAGGTAAAACAACAACCAGATGTGCTCTTCCATTCCACTGCGCTCCCTGCCCAAACTGCATTGGCATATCCTTACAAACACATGTCTACAGTAGAGGCATATCTCAAGTCATATCCAATTGTGCCTCGTAGATATCTCAATACATGCTTCGTTGTTATCTAGTGAGTTTGTCTTAGCTGGCTCATGAACTAACTAAGTACATCCTTTGTATAACATATATCAGGTCTGGTGTTAACCAGATACATCAATGATCCAATCAACTATCGGTATAAATGTGGGTCAATCTCCCCTGAATCAGTAGAAGCATCGTTCATTTTCTTCAAATCCATCACCATCAGTGTAGGCATGGACTTGCAGTCTGTCATACCAAACTTCTTCAATATCTCCATTGTATATTTTCCTTGACTCATTAAAATATCATCAGTCCTCTGCCATACTTCTAGTCCCAAGAAGTAGTGCATCTTACCTAGATCCTTCATCTCTAATTCAGAAGTCAATGCTCCCTTGCATTCAACAATAAGTCTTTCTGAACCGGTGAGGAATAAGTCATCCACATACAGGACCAAGATCAAGCACTCATCACTAACAATGTGATAATATAGGTTTGGATCAACAACACTTTTTTTGAAGCCCAAACTCATCAAGAATCCATCCATGTTCTCATACCAAGCACAAGGTGTCTTCTGTAGTCCATACAGAGATTTAATCATCCGACAAACATGAGATTTCTCGTCATGTATCACGAATCCTTCTGGTTGCTCGATGTAAACTTCTTCCTCAATCTCACCATTGAGAAATGTTGTCTTTACATCCATCTGATGTAGTTTCCAACCCATGGATGCAGCCAGTGCAATGATAGTACGGATGGAGGTGTATCGGGCTACTAAAGAAAACGTCTCCTCATAATCAATTCCTTCCACTTGTGAGAATCCTCTGGCTACAAATCTCACTTTGTATTTCTTGAAACTTCCATCAGCTACATGTTTGATCTTATAAATCCACTCGGAAGTTACTACAGACTTCCCTTCTGGTCTCAGAACAATATCCCACACATCATTCTTCAAGATGGAATGATACTCTTATGCCATGGAATCTTTCCATACATGCTAACCTGTTGCTTCTCCATGACAACAAAGTTCAGTATCAATGATGTGGCTCATGGATGAAAAATAGCTCGAAATTTCCTTTGGTTTCTTGCTTTCTCGGAATGTGCCTTGAGGAGTTGCATGGCCCTCTACCTCCTGCAAATTTTTTCGAGCCCAAGAAAGCCTTTTATGGCCTACTGCAATGTCTCTAGGAACATCAACTAGAGCAGTTGGATCAACTGGAACAACTGGATCGACTGGAATGATGGTTGTCTCCCTCTGAACTACTGAAGGGGGAGAGGGTATTGTCTCACTGTCAATCTCTATCTGAGGTTCTATGGATCTTCGAAAGGCTATCTCTTCCTCAAAGATGACATATTTGCTCACCTCAATCTGTCTCTAACCAGGGATGTAGATCTGATATGCCTTCGAAGATTCACTATATCCCACAAATTTACCCTTTATGCTTGAAGGGTCTAGCTTAGACCTCTTCTCTTTGGGTACATAAAATTATATTGGACACCCAAATATCCTGAAGTGTCAATTCTTAGGCTTCACTCCAGTGAAGGCTTCTTCGGGAGTTATGTTATTCAAAATATGGTGAGGACTCCTCTTCTGAACATATACTATTGTCATGCATGCTTCTGCCCACAGAATCATAGGTAGACGTTGATCATATATCATTTCTTTGGTTTCCTCGATGATGGTTATGTTATTTCTCTCTGAAACCCCATTTTGCTGAGGGTTGTAAGGAAATGTGTACTACCTCTTGATCCCTACTTCAATACAGAAATTATTGAAATCCTTGGAGGTGTATTCTCCTCCATTATCTGATCTTAGTACCTTAATCTTCCTTCCAGTCAGGGTCTCAACCCGAGCTTTGAATTCTTGAAATCTTGCAAGGACTCCATCCTTGGTCTTCATGAAATAAATCCATGTTTTCCGAGAGTGATCATCTATGAAAAGCACATAGTACAAATATCCATTCAGGGAGGCAACAATCATTGGTCCACACACATATGAATGTATCAAGTCCAAGATTTCCTTGGATATGTTGTCACTTCCCAAGAAGGACCCCTTGACATTCTTGCCAAGCACACAACCTCTGCAAACACCTTTATGATGAATTTGTATCTCTGGAAGGCATGTTACCATTTTCCCTAGAGTTGGAAGGGCTCTATAATGAATGTGAGAAGGTCTCCTATGTCATAGCTCACTCAGGCTGATAGTATCATGTAATAGGGCCTGGATTAGTCGGATAATCAACCTGTATAATTTATTTTCTCGAACACCAATTTCTCGGGCATAATCCATATGTGAGTCATGTTGCCATGCAAGAACTTTTCCTTCAAAAAAGGTAACTGTGTAGCCTTTGTCTTCTAAGGCAGAAATGGATACAAGGCTCCTCTTCATCCCAGGTACATATAGTACCTCACTCAACTTAAGAGGTATGTCAGAAACTAGTTGGAATGTAGAAGTTCCAACCCCTTTCACATTATATCTGGCATTGTCTCCAAGTACAACATGTAGATTCGCCTCTTTCTCAACAAGATCTGTCAAATGATCTCTATATCTGATCATGTGCCTGGAGGCACCACTGTCAATTAACCAAATATCATTATCAATAGGAACCGTACCTGAGAGTGCTTAAATTAATAAGGTTTTTTCTTTGATGTCTTCATCTCTCTGAAGTCTTGACTTCTAGGAACTGAAGTTGCTTGATCCATCAAGCTTATCTTCCATCATAGTTATGTTCATCATATTTTCAGATTCTTCACAAACCCTTACCAACTAGACTAGGAAACCTAACAGCTAGGCTAGGATAACAATATTAGGTTTCATTGGGCTTATGACTACCAACAATAATCCTTGAAAGTCAGAAGAACACGAGTGAGCTGAAAAGTTCCTTCAATGAGCTGCAGAAACCCTAAATATGAATTTTCTGCAAAGAATTGTGAAACCCTAGAAACACTAGGGCCAAAAATACAAAATTCTCATAATTGCAATCTGAGAGTTGTTGGAAGTGCACTAAGGGAGTTCGTACACCCCTATGTAATTTTTATCCCCAACATTTCAGTATTAAGTGCTAGAACACCCAAAGAGGAGAGGGTTGTATAGATTTATGGAAACCCTAGGAGGGTTGTACGGTTTTTCAAAAGAGAGAAGATGACTGCTAGAAGCTTGTGCAATGGCTTCTTCAAGACCAATTCTCTGAAACCATGTTGAATTTTCACTATGCTAGGCTCAAGCATGAGGTTTATTTCAATTTTAGCATTTACTTGAACCATAAACAAATGCAACTACACCATTCACAGTTGTTGCAATAACCAAGATCACAAGAAGAAGTATCATGCACAAGAACACAAGAAATATCCTGGGAAACCCTTCTACTCAAGGGAAGAAAACCCAACAATCCTTTGTTATATTCTCAAGAGAATATCCCCCAACCATAAAACCCTATTGCACACAAGAGGGTGATCTACAACCTTGAAACTTGCACCCAAGAGAGGTGCACACTTCATCCCTAGAAATGTACTTGCTGAGATTTCCAAATGACAAGTGACTTGTGTGTTTCCTCAATGGGGTAATCACCTTTATTTATACTAGAATGGACACATCAAAAGTGGTGTCTATTGGCACAACAGGGCCAACCTAAATAACTCAAAAAATAATTAATTATAACAATAAACATTAATTATCTTTCACATATGGTGGGGTCGACCTGTACCCTTTACATTATAATTAGGGTTACGGGTAAGTCTTACACTTAGACAATATAGCAAGGGATCCACACATCCACTAGTGCTCAACCATTAGGGGCAAGTCCGCCCATGGTCAGCCACAATGACGTCATACTCAACATAATCATATGGAGTACCTCATCGTCTCAAATCTCACAGAGAGGAGAATGATACACCCATCACACCCATCACATGGGCACACCCAACCATTGGGGGACGACTCATCTCTCCAAAGGAGAACGATGCCCCATCCATTGGAGGACAACTCAACTCTCACACAGAGGAGAATGATGCCCCATCATGTGGGTATTCCCAACACTGGGCCCCTCTCAAGTCGACTCAACTTAGTCTAAGAGGAAAACGTGCCTTGGAGGATGTCTCACGAAGTTGCAGTCATCAACAGGTAGTCACCTTGATTATGTGATTTAAAGTGGTTGATCAACTACCTCGTCGATCTATGAGAGTTCAAGATATTCCTCTTATTGAATTGGATTCTCTATCACCTCCTTTGAGGTTTCAACTCGATCAAACTGACATTTTTCTACCATATGGTCCTATGGACATAGTAGAGATAGATCCCATAGAGACAAATGCTTCTACATTGAAGGTTAGATACATATCGAATCTCGAGGTCGAAGCCTTCATTAGACCCTTTAACCCCCCATTAACTGGATCAGACGATCTGGTCGTCTTGCAGATTGCATCTTTCGGTTCGGATTACACTGATAGTCGCCCTCATCAGGGGTCCTTCATGGATGACACTTCATAAATGTCTGGGATGGGGGTGGGCTACAACCCCCATGTTATAAATAGTAAGGGGAGGTATCCTACCTTCTTTCCTGTCTACCTAAATGACTAGTTTGGTTTAATCCAAATTCACTTCGTCGATCAATGTCTCTGCACCGTCGATCGTTGGGTCCACTAGGCCTTTGAGTGTGGCCTCTTCGTCACATTTATTGTTTTATGCGTTCTCGTTTTGAATTTTATTGATTGGCATGCAGAGCATATCGATTGGCTCCTAGTCAACTCGTCAGAGTGTTAACTGTTAATGTTTATGCCATTATTATAGTTCTTTGCATTTCATAAGATAAGAGCATAATAAGAACAAGATCACTGAGAAATACACATTCACAAGAGACAACATTTATCCTGGGAAACCCTCTAGGGGAAGAAAACCCAGCAAAAACTTCCTTATCATAAATAGCTTATACAATGTTCAAGAGATAACTCAAACTAATACAGAAAGTCCTCCCCAAGAGATGTGCCACTCTTCTTCTCATCTCTCCAACTTGTAATTGCAGCTTGCCTCATAATAGAATGAGCAAGTGAGTTGTGTGTTTGAAGTGAGGCGCTAGCCTCTTATTTATATCAGACTAGCATGTGTGAAAGGTCACAACTGGCAGGGGCGACCTCTCACTCTAGGTGGGTAAACCCACCTTTAATTAATTATGGGTCTTCCATTATAACTGTTGGGGCTGACTTCTTATTCTGCACTTTGTAATTGTCCGATGACCAATCTGAAAAAGGGGATTTGGTCCTTATACAATTACCGACATGATTAATCCTCAATGGGGATTAATCCAATAACAATAATAATAATAATGACATGATTAATCCACAATGGGGATTTAATCCA
>ML797646.1:212366-228766 GCA_009831015.1 Picea engelmannii
CCCCCTCGAAGAGGCCTGTGAACATTGCTATCTGATTCAAAGTGCTATTTCTGTTGCTATTTCGTATATCATTTCTGTGTATTGTGAAGATTATGCTGGATATTTTACTGTTATTCTGACATTTCTAGCATTTCGTTTCTGTTCTGCATATTTTATATATCTGGTATCTTGCATCTTCGTTCCCAGAGTTAACGGGAAGTCATGCTCTTGGCCTAACAGATTGACAGTGTCTGGTTTCTGGAAGGCCACCGGTTCAGAGAAAGTAGTTCGCAGCGAGCTGCTTCACTGCATCGGTCTAAAGAAAACTCTGGTGTTTTATAAAGGAAAATCCCTCGGCGCGCAGACGACGGACTGGATGATTTGGAGGATGCGGACGAGGCATCATTGTTTAAAGACGTGGACCGGCTCCTGAGTGCAAACAGTAAATAAATCACCAAATGCATTACAACACATGCCACATGCACGAAACACCACGAAGAGCACCAATCTCGTCATTTCGGGATTTTGATCATCATTTTTCACATTACGCTTCTTCCTCCGAAAGTCCGAAAGCCAATTCACGGTTCCATCATTGCGCCAATGGGTGACAGTCAAGGAGCTGGAGCATATACTAGCAGAAGTTAATATGCACATGATACCAACTTCTGGAGAGCTTTCTCCAATAAGAACCATGGCTGGTGGAAGTGTTTCCAATACCATTTGAGGTTTGGCAGCAGGCTTGGGAGTTTCTTGTAACATAGCAGGGGCTTGTGGTAATGATGAACAAGGATAGATGTTCCTCACAAACATGAATATGTCGGGGGTTAGTCTTCCACAATTAAGGATCAAAACAGGGCCGACTGGACAGTGTGCATGTTTGGTTGATGTTGAAGGCAATCGTACCATGCGTCCTTGCCTGTCTGATGCAGTTAGATTCCAGGCCAGTAAGCTGAATGGTGATGATTTTAGAGGATCTTAGCAATATGGTGCATATATAGCGATGGATTTGGCCAGTTTTGAGGTGGTTCGGAACTTTAGATCACGACTGTTAGATTTATTAGAGTGTGGGAAAGTAAATCTTTGTTTTGAAAATGAAGATGAAGCAAGAGAATTGATGAGTGGTGAGCCTAATGCAGATGTGGAGTCTGCTTTGGAGTTTTTAGCCAAATATTGTAGATGGGTCATAGTAATGCTTGGTCCCAAAGGCTACATGGCTTTAAATGGGAAAGAGATTGTTCGAGTTCCAGCCATCGAAGGGGCAGAGGTCATTGATACAACTGGTGCTGGGGATTTGTTCGCAAGTAGTTTTCTATATGGAATGATAAAGGGCCTCCCATTAGTTGACTGTTGCAGAATGAGATGTTGCAGTGGTGGTGTTGTGGTGCATGACTTTGGTGGGGAGGTCAATCCAGAGAGCTGGCAGCGGGCTTACAAGCAAATGCAAGTTCTAGGTCTTCCAGCTCCAAATTTTGCACATGGTTCTATAAGGGAACCTACTAATTAGAATCAGAATTTAATTGTTCGTTTGAGAAACACGGTTGCAATTTTTCTGCCAAAAAATCAGATTTCCATGAAATATTTGCCGATTATTTCAATCTCAGTGTCGGTGAGTTTGAATTTTTCGAGTAAGTTTAAAAATATTGGCGGTACAGAGGCTTTCTAATAAATATTCAAATGTATCGTTTTAAATCAAACAAGCGAGATGTTGATAGTCTGCATGGGTCGGGTCCTTTCCTGTGAATTTTTTGCATGGTGATATTTCATTGAATCAGCGAGAGAAGATTCTTGTTGGCTTTCATGAAGGGATGCTTTAACGCATTGATTGCTACTGATGTAGTTTTCCGTGGTCTTCCTAATATTGATCCAGTTATTCATTATGAACTCCCAACAACTTCAGTGATTTTTGTGCATGGAGCGAATCAAATACATATACTATTATAAACAGTTTGGAAATTAGGATTTTGTTTGTGCTTTAAAAATTAGTTTGGATTACTGTTATGATTAGTTAAAGACGATTGAAGTTAGTTCTTTTTCAGTTATCTATCCTATGACGTGGATTCAACATCCTTGAGAGAAGGAATGTTTAGATATAAAGGTTCATCTATTGTAATAAAAAGGGGGGCGGGGGGAAGCCTGGGGGTAAACCTCTTTGGCAGAGAGATCCTTTTGGAACGTAGAGTTATTTTGAAAGCCCGGAATGGAGTTATATAGAGTGACACTTTTACTTAATATTGTGAGATTCATCACGGTCAATTCTTTCACTGTGTTCTCTTTTTTGTCATATTATCTATCTGTTTCTTTATCGACTGAGTTAAAATCTGTTTGGCATTCATTTTACATGCTCCTTACACACAGTTGATAAGTGTTCTGTTTTGATGATGACTGGTCAGAATTCACTCCATATAAGTGCTCTGCATCTAGTTATCAACCTTCAGTTTTTTCCTCCAAAGTTGTAGTGGAAATTCATCCTTGATAGATGCTTTCAATGTGATGGCCCTTTCCTTTTGTTTTTCTGCTATTATATCATGATTATTTATAGTTGAAAGATAGACTTACTTTGCCTCATTTTCTGTAAGTAATACGATCACTGCTATGATCTCTTTCTTTGGTTTTCACTTGACTCCATGCCAAATGGACTGTTTCCCTGGTCCAACCCCCAACCTTATTTAAAATCTTCTCTGATAAGAAATCTGGCCTTCTTACTGTGATTATTGAATATTCCTGAGTAAAGATCCCTTGGCCATTGAGAGAACTTCCTCTAAGTGTATTAGGTTAGAAGTACACTCAAAATCAATTTTCAGGGATTGGCTTGTTGCAACCCAAGTCAAGTTCCAAACAACAAATAAATTTTTATTTTAAAAATGTGCTAAGGCTTGGCTCTATTACAGCCTAGAGTCAACTCTTGCGACAACATTCTTCCCAGTTACATTATTTCAACATTAACGTTGGTTTCGATAGTTCTTCAACTCCTTTCTAAGTTGTTCTGTGGAGCGAAGGGAACATCCCTACGTCGATCCTCTCACTTGGGAGCAGTTATTTCCCATATTATGACCCCAATCCATTCGTAAAATGGGGTGGTGATATGGAATGAGGTTTCCAATACTATGACATGTTGTCTTCTTCAAACCCTTTCACACTATTTGGTGGATTCAAGGGCAATCCCTTCCCCTCTTATGGAACATTGGCAGGGGGGAACCCCTTCCAAGCCCAATGGAATCACACACAAGGGTTTCATTGTTCATAAGGGACGTCATTAGGGGGTAACCCCTTTCTCGATCAGAACTACTCAATGCAAGGGGATTTCCCATCGCAAGGGATGTCAATAGGGGGAAACCCTGCTTTTTCTTACAGGAATGAGATGGGTGAATTAGGTTTTCCTCCTTATAACCAAAGATTTCAAGGATTTAATCAAAACCATGGTCCATAAACAAACTCTTCCTAGAAACACGGTGTCAGTGATAATCTAGGGTATCATTTTCCAACGATTAATCAACTAGGGAGATCCAATTCTTCTAGTCGGAATTCTAGGCCTCCGTCAACGCTACCATTTTTGGCACTGTTAAACTTTTCATACCTGTAAAAATTGATGAATGATCAGGTCTTCCACGATTTGAACTGGCCTCTAGTCCCCACTAAGCTCCCCTCAGACATCCCAAAGTTTGAAGGTAAATTCAGTGAGGATCCAGGTGACCACGTGACCACTTTCCACCTATGGTAATCATTTAATTCACTAAATCATGACTCCATTCAGGTACACCTTTTCTAGTGAACTCTTACAAGAGTCACAATGAAATGGTACATTGAGCTTGATGGATCAACATTTCACACTTTCCATGATCTAGCCTTGTTTTTTCTTAACCACTTCCAGCTTCATGTTCGGTACGATGTCGACATCGATCTCCTTTCCATGCTTAAGAAAGATAAAGCCACTCATATATCAGATCATATCCAAGAGTGGCAGAGGAAAAAGAGGTTGATCAAAGCCATGGTCCCTCCAGAGTTCCTATTGGAATGGTTCCTAAAGTCCTTGTTTCCTTACATCTCCAAGGATGTATCGACATGAGGAGTATCTTCTAAGGAGGTTGCGATTTTCAAGGCCCAATAGTTAGAACTAATCTACTTGCAATATGGGATTCTTTATGAGATAATACCAAATGCACCGTGATTGGGTATCGATCCTTCAAAAGAGAATTTTGAACCACATTCTAATGACATTGTTGGTTCTGTCAAAATCACTACCACATATATGGTTGCAAACCAAATGACACAGATGACGATTCATCCATCTACGAACGGTCAAGCTACGACTTCGACCATTTCCACCATCCAGTCATCGGATGTACATGTTGTGTATTCGAAGACCCCAAAGGGTACCTAGAAACCTAGAGGGAAGAAGAAGGGTAAGGATAAGAAGGGAGTGGAAACAACAATAAAAACGTTAAATCTTATGCAAATGTTGGGGGGGACGAGAAGAAGAAGAAAAATGTGAAGTTTCCTTGCAAAATTTGTAGTGAATATCACCTTACCCATCATTGCTCGAAGATGGAAGAGGCTCAATGAATGTTAGTGCAGTAGCAACCTACCGTGTTGAATAACCCATTCCCATAAGGACAAAATATGTAGGCGGACTCTTCCAATGGAAATCCGCAAGGGGCACCCAAAATGTACCCTTGTCAGATGGAACATGTTAGTGAGTGTAAATTTACAAAGTCAAAACATTTTTTTTTGGTTGCTAATTTATTCTTGTAGTCATGTCCTGGTCTCTTAAAGACCATGTGTCAAGGTTCGATGGTATTTCTATCAATGTAATATCGATGAGGCGATGAGGCATGTGGATCACTACTAGTCATTTTTGTGATTATTTTTCTATTCTCAACATTACATATGGCCTTCTAGCTGCAAAAATGGAAAAGACACTATCACATATTGAGAGAGAGAGAGAGAGAGAGAGAGAGAGAGAGAGAGAGAGTTCACAGAGGAAACTGTTGAAACGGAGATTTCGCAACAAATTTCCTAGTTGCAACAAAATGTTATTTTCATCATAACTTTAAGAAGAAAAACTGGGTTTTGCCCAATTTTTTTGTGGAGAGGAATCCTAGTGTCATTAATTTGTTCAAACAATCACCCCAACCCAGTTTTCCATTTGGGATAAAAGGTAAAATTACTAGTCGCTACGAAATCTCCTAGTTGCTGCGAAATTTCATGCAGTTGATTGTTTTTGCAATCAACTTCAAGCACATATTATGAGCATATGGTGATCGATCTCAACAAACTGAAAGAGTTTTTTCTTAAGAAAGGTTTCATATACAAAAACCTTTCATATATAAAAACTAAACCCTAAAAAATAGGAGTTAGTTTGTAACTCCTTCTTGAATGTGAAACCCTAACTATTTAGACATGATTGAGTTATTTTGAAATGTAATTCTATATATTGTGAAGGAAAGAAGGAGAAAAGGGTTGGAGACTTGAGGAAAAAGACTCTTTGGTTGTTGTATATATTTTTTGTTGTTAATGAAATTTTTCAAGTTGAAGGACTTGATTATTTGTCTTAGAGATTCTTGTGCTAGTAATCTACAATTTGTTTTTCCTTGGGAATGTTTCCAATCTTTGTTGATAATTATGTCTATTCTTCTATTTTGAGTGAATGATTATAAATAGAGAATCCATTGTTGATGGTCTTTATCTCACATTCAGTTTCCCTACATTAGTCTTATGATATTGTGAAAGAACTCATACACTACTTGGTGCTCTGTTATAATCGATATGTTATTTTCTTCTCACCACCATACTATAATGCCTATGATGATTGAAAGATCGCTAGCTATCTATCCTATGAAGTACCTTTGTTCATATCAACCATTTTGAAAGCTTTGATTTGACATATCTTTATTATGACTCCATGCCCAATGGGTGTTTCACTCAATCCTACCACCACATGATAAAAATTTTGTCTTTACCTACAAATCTGGCCACTATGCTATAATTTTAGTGAGAGATCTCTTTTTGGTTGGAAACTCCAGTTTCCAGCCCAAAGTGGTTTGAAAAAGTTACCTATGTGTTTTCCTTTCACAGCCACAAAAAATTATAGAGTGATAACATTTTGGCGTCGTTGTCGGGGAGTGAAGGTGAAATATTCCTTGGGAAAGAACGACAAAGATTCAGATATGATTCTTGAGGGTAGACAGAGAGTTAGACACATAGATTGGATGCATATTTTACCCTGGCGACTCTACTATTAGAATGATTCATTGCTTGAGGGATTTACTGGTGACTCCACTGGACTATGAGGGACTCAGATGTTGCTTCTATCATTGCAAGGTATGCATGCTTGGACTTTTCATAAATTTATGGTTTCCCTAATCCATTACCCAAGGATGAATATTTTTTAAGGAATGGTCCAAAATTCAATGGAGAGGATTTGAGTCTGGCCTTGTAACATATCGCAAATTTCCGTGACTTTACTGATATTCTTAGAATCAAGAATGAAGATGTATTTCTTAGATTGTTTTATGATTCGTTCCAAGGAAAATATAGAAGTTCGGCTAAAGGTTCACCTGCTATGTCCATTCGATCTTTTTCAGCTTTTTGGATTATTATACCAATTACTTGATTGGTTGTATTGACATTTCTCTATCACTTGATTGAGAAGTAATTTTTAGCATCTTAGAGTAGGATGATGTATATAAATAAGTTGTCCAAATCAACATCTCTTTTCAGTTTTTAGTATGTAGTAATTTCAGTTTGGTTTGTAGCAGTGTACATGTTAGTTTGAAAGTTGTGAGTTATATGGATTGGGAGCATCCCAATGGATAAGGCATTGGATCTGAGGTTCTTTGCTACCTCATAGGGACGATAACATCCCCATTGGATCCTATGCTAGTGAGTATAAATTTACAAAGTCAAAACAATTTTTTTTGTTTCTAATTGAGTCTTGTATTCATTTCTTGGTCGCTTAAAGATCATGTGTCAAGGTTCGATGGTATTTTTATCAATGTAATATCGATGAGGCGATGAGGAATGTGGAGCACTCCTGGTCATTTTTGATATTATTTTTCTATCATCAGCATTACCTATGGTATTCTAGCTGCAACAATGGAAAAGACACTATCACATATTGAGAGAGAGAGAGAGAGAGAGGAAACTGTTGAAACATAGATTTTGTAGCAAATTTCCTAATTGTTGCAAAATGTTATTTTCATCATAACTTTAAGAAGACAAGCTGGGTTTTGCCCAATTGTTTTTTGGAGAGGCATAATAGTGTCATTAATTTGTTGGAAAAAAATATTCCCAACCCAATTATCCATTTGGGAGAAAAGGCGAAATTATCAGTCAGTACAAAATCTCTTGGTTGCTGCGAAATTTCTTGTAGCTGACTTTTTTTGAAGTCAACTTCAAGCACAGATTCCGAGCAGATGATGATTGATATTAAAAAACTGAAAGAGGTTTTTATGAAGCATAGTTTCATATACAAAAACCTCTCTCAATTTTTTCACATGTGTCATGGTTTGGTATTTTCGAAGGTATCTTTACAACCTATTTTTACAAATTTTTGCCTAATTTAATTAGTTAAAAACTAAACCCTAAAAAATAGGAGTTAGTTTGTAACTCCTCCTTGAATGTGAAACCCTAACTATTTCAACCTGATTGATTTACATTGAAATGTAATTCTATATATTGTGAAGGAAAGAAGGAGAAAAGGGTTTGAGACTTGAGGAAAAAGACTCTTTGGTTGTTATATATATTTTTTGTTGTTAATGCAAGCTTTCAAGCCGAAGAACTTGAATATTTGTCTCAGATATTATCGTGTTAGTAATCTACACTTAGTTTTTCCTTGTGAATGTTTCCTATATTTGTTGATCATTATTTATATTCTTTTATTCTAAGTGAATGATTATAGATAGAGAATTCATTGTTGATGTTCTTTATCTCACATTCAATTTTCCTACATTAGTCTTCTAATATTGTGATAGAACTCATCCACTGCTTTCTATTATAATTGATGTGTTATTTTCTTCTCATCACCATGCTATAATTCCTATGATGACTGAAATATTGCTAGCTATCTAGCCTATGAAGCACCTTTTTTCATATCAACTAGTTTTGAAAGCTTTGATTTGACCTATCTTTATTATGACTCCATGCCCAATGGATGTTTCACTCAATCCTACCACTGCATCATAAATTTTGTGTATTTACCTACAGATCTGGCCATTGTGCTATAATTTTAGTGAGAGAGCCCTCTCTAGTTGGAAAGGCCAGTTTCCATCCCAAAGTGGTTTGAAAAAGTTACCTCTGTGTTTTCTTTTTACAACCACGGAAAGTTACAGAGTGATAACGGAATCATGTCATTCATTACTATGGTGAGAGCGACAAAGGAATTTGATCTGTCGACTAGGGCTCATGATTATGGTAATCCTGAGTCAACATCCAAAGGGAAAGAAGCTTTTGATCCTCAAAATTATTTGCATGTAGAGAATCCTAGGGGGAAACAATACCAGGAATATTGAAAGGAGTGTGCAACTATGTTTTGTACAACCCAAATGCTTGATATGTGCCCAACTATTCTATCATTGAGGACTTGGCTCAGATGCCATGTGTGATGTCGGCCTTAGAGGTACTTCAAAGTTTCCCAGTGCAATGAGATGCATTATTTTCCGCTATGGGAGTTATTGAATCCTCAAGTCAATTGTTATCAAGTTAAATGTTGTAGATGTTAAGCATCATCTTCCCTATCATGTAGCCTTCCAAATTAATGTCGTGTACGCAAAACATGTTATTGGAAGAATTGTCATTGATGAAGGCGCTTCGGTATGTGTGATGTTGTTGTCTTGCTGGAAAGACATTATCTCTCTTGATTTGGATCCCTCTCCTACGTTGTTAATTGTGTTTGATGGATGTGCATTTAGACCTCACAGTCTTATTTCCTCCTTCCTTGTCTAGTTAGGGGGGAAGATTGTTTCTGTTGAAGTTGAATTGGTCGATGCTTTCCTCGACTACAACATTTTTATTGGAAGGAGATGGACTTGTGTGATGATGGTTGTTGTCTCATCAGTTTTTCAAGTCTTGTGCTTTCCTCATGAATGGAAGATCATAACAATTGACTAATTGTCGTTTAACCTCTCTAGCTCTGTGGAGAATTCGGGATATATGGTCTCTCATTGGTTGAAAAATATAAAAAGACAACTAAGAGTGTTGGTGTTAGGATGTGTCCTTATCTCATGGGAAATTTTGATTTCCCATGCCAATTTTGTATATTCATGCTACATCAGTTGGCTACTAGAAATCAAGCCTGTCGATCCCTGTCACACGAGTTGGTTCATTATGAATTGGTTGAAGGTCTTGTGCGTGCCAAGATGGCCATGTCATTGTCTACAACTAAGATAGCTTATCAAGCAATCCAAAAAGTTTTTGCAGATACTAATCCTACCCCTCTTGGACGAAAGAAGAGGATCAGTTTCTAGAGCCCATTTGATCCCAAAATTATTCAACTTCACTCAATGGATCCGATATTGTATTTCCCTCTCAAGAATATATTAGTGAGGAAATAATAGGGTTAAAATGAAATTTGTAATATCTTCGCCTCAATTGTATTTTCTCTTGGAAATTAGTACAGTCGAGAGTGAAGAATTCAATTCGTTAGATCTGAAGATGAAAATTTGTCTGCAGACCCTTTAACGACACATTTTGTGTATGATTATGGCAGTGTAGCATATTATTCTATGTTATCAATTTCTTTTGAGAGAGAATCATTAGAATCATGGTCCTCTTCTTGAGATGAGGTTTTAGAAATTCATTAATTGATTTATCCAATGGAGACATGGGAAACTTTGCTTCCCCCTATTGGTCTGAGGGGTTGTGATTTTCTTCTCTATCTTGACCTCACTGTTGGTGGGTCTTCATACCTCAATTATCATGAATTTTCATTAAGAGACTCTACTAGATCTTATCACAATATTTGTTCTTATAATATATTATGTTCAATACCCATTTCCCACCTGACTTTATAATCCCTCCAAAGTGAATGTTTTCATGGACATAGATTTTCCTTCGGATGGGTCTCTTTTCGAATCCATGACTATAGATCATATACCATAGAAAGACACATATCAAATTTGTCACCTTTTCCACGAGTTTGAGAGTTTGGGGATTGACAATGAAAGGATTCCTTGGCTTGACCTTTCCAATGGGATCTACCTCAAGAGGTTCTACACTTGGGCCTCGATGCTCAGGCGTTTACCCATTGTAATTATTGTACATTGATAGTATTTAGGGTTTTCATAGTTACTTTTTACTCTCTTTTTTTCGGTTGCTTATGGTGCTTATACTTGATTGGAGTATGACGTTGGAATCTTTTGTTTACGTTGGGTTCATGGATGGCGCAAGACCTCACGCTCAAAATATTGCTTCCACTGCATGGATGATTTATTCACCTCTAGGCCAAGTGGTTGCATCTGGAGGCACTTGTCTGAAGCCAACAACAAATAATGAGGCTGAGTATAGCGTCGTGATTGAACTCCTAAGAGATGTTATTTCACATGGTATCCTATATTCAGAAGTTCACATGGATTCCAAGTTGGTGGTGTCATAGCTAAACAATGAATACCATGTTCATGAGCCTACATTGATACACTAATTCATTTGGGTACGAATTGTAGAATGAAATTTTACTTACACTACGTATATTCATGTTGCTAGGAGTGAAAATTTTGTATCTGACGCTTATGTTAACCATGTACTAGATTGGAATTTGACACACATTTAAAAATTCAGAAGCACACACATAAATGTACATAACACATTGACACATAAGTATAGATGAAAAAAGAGAATATATATATATATATATATATATATATATATATAATGTCCTTTAGGTACAAAATGTATGGATCATAAGTTACGAAATTGGGCCTCTAGCCTTGAATGTCTATCTATATGCCAATAAAAGATGATATACAATCTATGCCAAGGGCCCCTCCCTTGCATATATGTCCCTATAGAACACTACGACATTGTCCAGATGTTGGAAGAGTTGCACCCAAGCCCGTGGTACACCAACTACTTGTTGTTGCATCTACTCTAAAAATTCCTCCATCTAAATCATAGGGATTTGGTATGTGAGGCGGTCTAGATTTCTCTGAACGTTCTGGATTGTCTTCTCCATATGCATTTTGTCCCTTCCTGGCTGCTCTACATCGCACCCTCGACGAAGGTGATGCAGGTACGCCTCTAGCATCCTTGGTCCAATATCTACACATACATCATATTTTGTTAATCTTTTGTTATCCATGCCAAAAATATTTTGGTTTTCCTCTTGAAATAAATAAAACAAATAAAAATTAAATAACTTTGAAGTATTAAATTTGTACTTATCTCTCCTAGAGATGAGCCAATAGGAACGAGCATGTCTGGATCTTAGCTGAAATCAATCCCCTCATAGGGATAATCGTCGATGGAAATGATTTTCCTCTCCCACCAGTGGAAAAAGTCGTCATGGTACATGTAGGGAATTCGTACACCCCCCAATCATAACATTAGTATGCTCCACTTGGTCATGCATGGTTTCTTCTGCACATGAGGATCCACTCGTACTTTAAGACTAATTGTAGGTACCCTCTAAAAAATGAAGGTACATAGTACACTTCCATGCCCAAAAAATTTCATCTTTCCTTTCTTACACTTGGTAAATTATGTCTTCAGGAACTAAAACAGGGTAGAGCTCCAATCATATATTGTACCTTGAAAACATTTGATTGCATAGAAAATTTGTAGCCTTTGATCCTGATGAACTGTCATGGATCTGACAATCCTTTTGATGGTCAAGAGGATAATTTTGAGACTCGGGCTTTGAATGTTTTAGATTGGGACTTCGCTCCCAACCCATTGGGTCCTAGGGATGCAATATGGGGAAATGTACTCTTCTATAGTCCTTCCTCCTCCACCCATAGTACGGATGTTTGTGACATCCCCTTGTTGTGAGAGTCTAGTAATTAAGTAAATATCCTCAAGCTCTATATTTAGAAATTGGTCATCTACAATAAAAACATCAGCATTTGGTTCCCAGTAGCTAATCAGTAGTTGCAAAATCCTCTTTTGGGCTCACATGTTGCTCATTTCAAATGATTTCTTTATTCCACATTGACGAAGAGCTTCTAATACATCGTCATCTTCAAATACTTGACTATCAATTTCTTCATGCTCTCTCTCTCCATTCAATCACCATATTGAGCTCTGCAAGGCAAAAAGAAGGATCATTATTTCAAGTTTTCAAGTTTGGGCACATGTACGCACCCGTCTTTGGTGAAAAGTGCATACATATGTGTTTTTTATTAAGGATATTCACATATAGGGCTGATTGTATGTGCCTTGTGCCACTAGCGGGCACGTACAAGCCCACCCCTCCTTTAAAATTAAAAAATTTAACAAAAAAATTGCATAAATTTAAAAGTTTATGGATGAAAATAAAGAGGGTGGAATGCTTGCTAACCTGTTTCTAACAATGCATGATTCCTACTCCTATAGCTCTCATTCTGATCTCTGAAATTTCAGAGGGTTTTTCACTTAATTTGCATAAATTTGGTTAAAACTCCCAATGAAATGTTATTTCAGTCAATTTTCATAATCATAATGAATTGTTTTACCCATTTTTACATAGTTTATCACTCTTTTTTAATTAAAGACACCTAATGAACTAGTTTTTTTTGTATAAGATGGTTGTTTGAGTTTAGATTTTGTAGGGAAGACGATTAAAAATGACATTTTTATGTCTACTGGTGCATTTTTCTTTATGCTTTTTAAGGTAATGTTTCTATCACTAGCATATAAGGTAGGTTTATTCCACCTTGCATTTTGCATAATCAATGACCTTTTATACATATGCCTTAGGGTCAACCCCGCTTATAGGAAACACAACCCTTTCCCATTGATATTAAGTGTCATCTTGTTCATGGTAGAGCCTACAGTCATGGGCATTCTAGATAGCACCTTACTTTGCTTTTTGGTGCCCATGTTGAAATTTTTCTTAGGCTTGGGAGTTTTGTTAGTTCTGCCATGACATTGCATTGAAGTCTCATATTATTCTAAATCTTAATCTGGCTATTTACACGCGGGGCTCCCATACTTTTTTGTTCAAGTCATAACCACATTGCATACATATCTCTCACGCTTTTGGGCCTAATGTCGACTTCATCTCTTTGTTGCTTAACCATTTGCTTGTGCATTCTCATCGGTTGCTAACATTGCAATATTTTCCCTTGCAATTTGACACGTGTATCCTAGGAGGAAACATTCTCCCAAGTGTCCATACCCTACACATGTTTCCATTAATTGAGAATAGGTATGTTCCTTTCACTTGGAACTAGTTTTCTTTCCCACGACACTCGTTTCCTTCGTGTACTCTAACATTCTTTTATTTTTTTTTAGGATTTTCAATATGAAAAAGACAAAAAAATAAATATTTAAAAAAAGAGTGTGGGAATGAGTCTGGTTTTTAGTTATTGACAACAGTCGAGTCTCCTTTGAACAAAACACAAAGTTTTGATTCTGATCTCGAAAATTTGGGTTAGTATGTCTTTAGGAAACTAAACCAGTTACACAAAGTTCTCACTCATCTTGCTAGTTATTCGCCTAGTCACTATGGAGAGTTCTTCGTTGTCTCTTGCATCACGAACTTATGTCAATGTTCATTTTTAGTTCATGTTTTCTAAGTCAGACATTGTGTCGTATTCTTGTTTAGAAGAATTTTGTATCATGTGTCGGCCATTCTGCAGAATTCTTGACTTTACAAGTCAGCCTTCCCATATGTCAAGTACATCTCATAATCAAAAGTATATTTTTAATACTCATGCCGGTATGGAGGGTCCGCATTGAGTTCCTATTGGTGGGTTAATCTCTTATCGACTATGACACATTTCTCTAAGATTTTGACCTAATGTCGCACCTTGGCCCTATTTACATCATTGATAGGTGACCTTGTACTCAACAGATGACATTTCATCATCAATCGTTGGCTGGGTGGTTTCCCTTGTGTTCAAAGACAAGAACATTATTCACAATTTGGGATTCATGCAGTACCTTGGATTCCATTTGTCCCCATCGGTGGTTTCCTCGTCTTTGTGAGTATTCTTCATTATTGGCTTCTATTCAAAGGGTATCTTTCATGCGCTATTTACATCTGGTGCACGCGAGAGATGTACTTCATGGTGGGTTATTTCAATATTTTCATCTAATTTATTCCAAATATTTGTCTTTCTGCTAGTCCTCGTGTGTTTTTATGGGGGATGCCTTAATTCCCTCTTTCCAACAGATCTCTTCCTTGTTGGAGTTACTTCACACACCTAGGATTTATTTTTCTAAGGTTTTTCCTTGTTTATTAGTCATTATTCAGTCTCCTATATTTTAGGAAGAATATTTTGTTCAGTTTTCACTTCAGTTTGACTAGTTGAGTGGAGTCTAGATGCTACATTGGGATTATCAGCAGCTAATGCGCATTGTCCTTGGGATCATCACCGAACTAGCGCATTACTCATGATTCCATGATCTCCTCCTCACTTCACTTTGTTTCAGTCAGTTAACTGAAGACTGATAGACTAGTTAACTCAGACTAGGTGGCAATTCACTCTCGTAACTTCCTGAGAGACTAGACTAGGTGGTAGTTTACTCCTGTAACTATTGGTGTGTGTCCATATCACTCTATACCACCACTATGGCTCATTAGTTACTCATGTATCCTATATCTATTGTGAATTATTCACTCTATGAGTGTGGAATACAGTTAATGAGAATTCTTCCATTCTTTATCTCTTGTTTCTTCTTTCTCAATATCTCTCTGCAAATGTGTGTGGTATTTTCTAGCTAGATCTATTATGTGAAGGTTCAACACATTTACATGGTATCAAAGTGGACAGACTGCTAGGAAAAAGCTACACCAAATTATTTTTGCAAGTACTGAAGATTGAAGAACGTAGAAAAGATGGAATATATGTTTTACTCACTGATAATACTTCTCATGCCTCATAACTATTTGGAGTGGAAGCCAAAAATTCTACTTCATCTCAGATTAAGAGGATTGTACCAAATAACTATGGCAATGGAAGTAGAGCTTGATTTCGCCGATGAGAAAAATGACTTTCTCAATAGACAAGATATGGCGATAGGAAGTATATGCACATATGTTTCTCCCGAAATTTTCCATCAAGTATATGAAGAATCGAACGAATCAACTCCAAATGAATTATGGACCAGATTAGAGGTTTTAATTGGGAATAAAGAAGATTGTGAAGATTTCATGCAGGAGGTTGAACATATAGAGCCAAAAGAGAAGTCGTCAGAAGATCAAGCCTCTTATTATGAAGAGTCTCCTACAAAAGTATTTGCACAAATTTGTATTACATTAATTTAAGATAATGTCTACTCCATTTCAGATTTGTTTTTTGAAATTCATGTGGAATATATATGGAATGCATCTCAGGAGTCACATGCAGACACTTTTCCATGTGCAATGCATGCATCTCAGGAGACAAAAAGGGAGCCGCACACATTAGAGTCAATTTTGATATTTTTTTTATCACAATTTGTAGAAACAAATTGGATATTTGAATTCCTCTCGGGAAAATATCCAATTTCAAAAAAAAAAAAATCGTTTGAAACGAAGCCTGGGAAGTGAAGTTATGATCGTTTTAAAATCAACAAAATTTCAGCGTTTGTCTGGAAACGGTTGCATGGTTTTCAAAATTCCATCCAAAATTTATTTGGATATTATTAATTACAAGAAGAGAAAGTGGATATGTATGGACATCTCAATGGTGCATCTACTTCATCAGATCCATGCAGACATCTACATCTTCAACAAAATCTTCAACGAGCACAAACTTGCGTAGTTGCGAGATCTTCTTGGAGTGAAGGACAGGGTTGCTTAGCAACTATTTTTTTGTTCCTTCTCATTTTTTTTATGCATTGTAATTTGAGGGGGCGGGGGGGGTTCCCATGAATTTTTCCCTCTTTCATCGTTTATTTCAGTGTATCTTTTGTATTTTGGCACCTAACATGACCTCGTTCCTGGGACCTATTCTTTATTTTCACCATAGTGATGTTCAGGGGGGTGTTGGAGTTACTTCACACACACATAGGATTTATTTTTCCTAAGGTTTTTCTGTTTTTATTAGTCATTATTCAGTCTCCTATATTTTAGGAAGAATATTTCTCCAGGAGAATATTCTCTTCAGTTTTCACTTCAGTTTGATCAGTTGAGTGGAGTCTAGATGCTACATTGGGATTATCTGTTGGAAAATGTTTAACAAGTAGCATATGCTTGTCATTGATGGCAAGTACATCAATGAAGATGGCATGGGTGCAGGAAGGAAGAATGTACAAAGGATTGTTGGCATGTTTTACAGGCAGCATAGACTTGTCATTGATGGCAA
>ML797646.1:228866-244881 GCA_009831015.1 Picea engelmannii
TCAGTTGTCCAACATTATCACCATGCAACATTGGGATCATCACCAGCTAATGCACATTGTCCTTGAGATCATCATCGAACTAGCACATTACTCATGATTCCCTGATCTCCTCCTCACTTCACTTTGTTTCAGTCAGTTAACTGAAGATTGATATACTAGTTAACTTAGACTAGGTAGCAGTTCACTCTCGTAACTGCCTGAGAGACTAGACTAGGTGGTAGTTTACTCCCGTAAAAAAACATATTTTTCCCATACCTCCTAGAGATCTTCTAAAAAAACATATTTTGGAAGTTGTACGCGCATGCACGTGTATACACGGGTTTCCCAAAGGAAAGTCTCCTACATGTTAATAAATGATCAAAACACAATATTTTGTGTAATTTCAAGTTGAGTTATAGGTTTGGTTAGTTACCTAACTCTATTTACCTGTACTCAACCATCTCTAACTGACCAGAGATGAATTAAATAGAGCATCAATCCAAGGAGAAAGGTAATGAATAAATGCACATTAAAGAAAACAAATGTTGGTTCATCTCGTCATGACTGCAAATGATCCAGGTGGAAATCGGTGGCCACCTACCTATTCCACTGGCTCAAAATAGGGGTTTCCACCTTGGCAGTTTTTCTACATATTTTTGGGTCCTAAACTTTCATGGCCGTTTTGAGGCCCTAAACAACGTTTTTTGGGCCCGCCACAATCACAGTGTAGTATTTATCTAGAGTGTGATGGAAAAATGTGTAGTCCTATAGACCTTTCAAATGAGTTATCATGCACCCCAAATGAAGATCATATGCAAAAGTTACACCCTTGGGAAGTTAGCATACCAACTACCCCCATCGGCGCCCACAAACCTTTTTGTGTTTCATCTTCCGGGGTTAGAGTTTTGTATTTTATTTATGTTAAAAATGCCTCTAGAAACTCATTGTAAACATCATCATCTTCTTGCAAATGAGCATAGCCATCACATCTCTGCTCAAAGATAAGTTGCCACCATTCTCATGATTCATTCACTCTATAATTTTTAGTTTATGTACATTCTCTCATTAATAAAAATTGTGCATTACTATATTTATATGGTTATTTCAATATCTATGTATATTTCATTTCTATATCTATGCCTTCATTTCGTTCTCAAAATAATCTGGATCAGTGATATCAGAGCAGGCTACTTCTTGTCGTTTCTTGGTGTATGTCCCTGACTACGTCAGGGTATAGAGAGTTGGGTCTCGAGCTAGTTTCTCTTGAGTACAATTTCTCTCCCTAGCCCAAGAAACCTCCCATGGTAGAAGAAAAGAGAGATGCGGGAGAAGAAGATCCCATCAAGTTGTTGCTCACGGAATCCCTTGCACAACAGAGGAACGATATGTTGGAGAATTTTTCCCAAATCCTTCAACGATTGCCGACAATAACAAGCACGTCTTCGTCAACCAGTCACTTTAGAGACACTACTCTATTTAAGGTACAAGTTAATTTTGATATTCCCATATTTTAAGGTCATATCGATGCAAATGCTTTGGAAAAATGGTTAAATTTTGTAGAAGGTTATTTCTTTGTTCACAATTTTTCCGATAGAGAAAAGATCACCTTTTCTCTCCTTAAGGCTCTTCCCCATGTCAAACATTAGTGGGAAACTTACTAGGAGAAAAATTCCATAGAGGAGTCTAGAATATTCGGGGCCGATCCCACTTGGTATTTTTTTATGGATGCATTCAAGGAGAAATATTACCCTATGGGAAACTATGATGACCAGTACATGAGATGGACCACGCTACATCAAAATCAGGACCAAACAATGCCATAGTTAAAAAATACCTTCCATACCTTGCGCACCAAGTTGGGTATCAAATACTCTGAGCAACATCTGGTTCTAAAATACCGCGATGATCTACACAGGTACATCGAAATTGAAATGGATTTTCTGGACATCTCATCAATGGGAGCCGCTTATAGATATGTTGCCAAAATCAAGGAGAAATTTAAGCAACAAAACAAGTGGGAATTTGGGTCAACAAATCCGCAATAACCAAAGTGTGGTAAAGGAAACCCTAACTCACAAAACATTCAATCTCAAGACAATCATTCCAAACCACAGGAAAAGAAGGGTTACAGGAAGATGAAGAAGGACATTAGGAAGTGGTGTGACTTCCACAAAATCTCTTGGCACAACATCGATGAATGTCACTCGAAACATTCATTGGTGGCCAAGCTCAAAGAAATAGATCCAAGCCCTGACTCGAACTTTGATTCATACAATAATGAAATGAGACATATAATTGATGCAGCACCCACTGCTATTGTCGCAACCACAACAATCCAACCAGAAGAACCAGAGGATCCTGAGGAGGGGGAGCACATTTTTAATGTAGTGCCCCACCTAACCAGGGTCTGTTGACCTCCCGGTCACTGGATCTTCTCAATCTTCGGGCTGGAATAACTCCTTGATTCCTTACTAGAATCCTCACGAAATACCCATAGGTCCTATGTGTAACTCGGCCCACGCGAACAAGCACTAGGTGTGAGCTTACTTCACGTGATCATCGGTTGTGACCATAGGCCTAACCAAGAAGGAGTTTTGCAATCTCGGACCTGAGGTGATTGCACATGAACCAAACCCGACCTCGCGATTTCTAATTTCCCGATCAACACTTTCTCTAGGCGCTACCTCCTTCTTTAACCTTCCGTTGATATGACCTTCGGCTATGACCTAGGGCGAAGCTTCTGAGAGCGTCGGGATTTCACGTATCAGGAAATCGCGATGTAGCTTTGCTCCCTTTTCCCGATATCCGATATGACCTCCATCTATGACCTGGGGCCAAGCTTCTGAGCGCGTCGAGATTTCGCGTATCGGGTAGTTGGAAGACTGTGCACCTCCCTTCTCCCTATTCTCGATTTTTTGACCCTCAGATCGAAGATCTAGCTCCCTTCGTGATCCAACGATTGAGATTGAATCATGAACTTTGGTTTCGTGAGTTTCCTTACCCTGTGCACTTCTAGAATGTTAAAGTTCATGCACCTACCTCTGGATCCAACGACTGTTGGTCCCCGCCCTTAGATCTAACCGTCCAGATTTGATCCTCCCACGAGTTTGTTTCTTAGATGTCGTCTGCACTTCTGGAAGGCATTATCCCTTCTGAGATTTCTTGCTTTTTTCTCTGTTGACTCTGTTATCAGGCAAATTGAAGAGTACAAACACAAATCAATCCCCCTAGCTTCACTATGAAACTAGAACAAAACAAGACAGTACACTACTATTTCCTTAGATTTCAATTATCAAATGAGAAATGGATCTAGAACATACCTTTTAAATATCAAAGATCCAACTTCGCCAATGCAATCCAAGCTCTGTCACGAGGCTTATGGACAAATATCTTCAAAAGAACACAAGCCAACGAAGACAATAATAACAAACTCTATTTGATATGAAACTATGTACGCGATCAAGGAATCATACAATATGAACAAATAACATTCATATAGGAAAGAACAATATATATGTATTAAAGAATATAGAAGAAAGATACAACCAGATGCCTTGATGTTGTCAGGTCCCTTCCAACACTTCCTTGCTTCCCACACACTTCTAATCCATGGATTCTGAGACTGTAGATTTGACAGCAACTCAGAATCTATCTTGACAAAGCAAAACTCAAAGCCAATATACAAGCTCCAAAGAATCCAAGCTACAAAACCCAAGCTCAATCCTACTAACTTTCTCCATGAGAGCTCCTCTCCTTTTATGGGCTAAAGAGGATAAGGTGAGGAGGTTAGGATGATCCCACTAAATAATGAAAGTGAGTAAGATCCAAACCATTCGGAGGCTACCTCACCATAGAAGCTTCTCCTTCTAGAAACATCAAGAAGATGATCATTTTTCCCACGTATAGAAATCGTCGCATCCTAGCTATAGTGTAGCCTGCGATGATGTCATAGTCTAGCTTTAGAGCAGGGTGCGGCGATCAAGCATCGTCACACCCTGTGTATAGTGTAGCCTACGATGATCTTTCTTAATATGGTTTTTACAAAGGAAAATACAATTTCTTCTCTCAGACAAAGTTCTTCTCCCTTCTTTCTTCAGGAATTCAGGCCACTGATCGTTCTAAAGACAAAGGATAGGTTTACATCATTAATGGTCGTAAGAGTGATGAAAATAATGTGTAACGGACTCTTATGGAGTCCCTTCGACACTTAGTCGAATTCCGTATATGTGCACTCTTTGCAGCAGATTCTTACGCAAGACTCAGTTCTTCTGGGTGACTGTGCACGACTTGCAACAGTCGCTTTGCATTCCTTGCAAAGGGAAAATTTCGTGCTATCTCTTATGAGCTTCAGAATCAAAACATATTCTGTCAACACACTCCTTGCATTCAATGAACACACCTTGCACTCACTCAACAGAAGAGAAACAATTGAAAATTATACTAACATTCACAGTTTCACCCATTCATAACAAAATTCATTCATTTATGAAAACTCGATAACAGAGAATTGCAAACAGTAACATTACTATGCATTTGGGTCAATTTTCTTCGGTTATATTCATTTAGAAAACAAAAGTGGCTACAGTTATTTTCAAACAACAAATAAAACTCAAAAACTCCTACTGACTCGCAGTAGCCTCATTTGAGCATACAAAACCTGTATTTATCTTAGAGGGTCCTTAGGGTTCCCCCCCGACTACTCGTCTCCTCAAAAATGAAAACCTAATTCTTACCTAAGTTTAGTTACATTCAAGACTCAGAGTGAAACTCTCTGATCGCTCATGATCATTCCACTTCCAAGGGTTTTATCTTCTTTTGTTCTTCATCAGCTCCCCAAAAGATTCGTAGTAACTCCCAGCGTTTGAGATTCCGAAATGATTCCCAAGCGCTGATTTTTCCTGCCACGTGTGCTTGCTGACAATGCTCATGCATCAATTTTCCATTCACAGATGTGGGTGAAGGGGACCTCGTTGCATTTTATTGTTGATAGCGGGAGCCAGAAGAACCTCATATCAGTAGAGGTCATCAAGCAATTGGATTTGTCGATAACACCACAACCACAACCATACAACATCAAATGGCTCCACCAGGGATGAGATCTTTGTGTCATTCAGCAGTACCACCTATTATATGACATGAATCCCTTCAAGGATGAGGTACTGTGTGTTGTTTCCCTACTGGAAGTTTGTAATGTTCTGTTATGCCAGCCGTATATTTGGAGGTGTCATGTTATTTATGAGTCTCGACCCCGTAGCATCATTGTTACTCTAGGGGGTGAAACTTATAGGATAAAAGAGGTAGTTTTTAATATTGTACTAAAAAAAAAGTGTTGCAAAGTAATCTCTCATACTGAAAAGTTCATCCTCTTCACAACCTGGTCAGAAGAGAAGGACACTGCAACCACTGCAGCCTCGACCCATGACCCTTCTATCCAGCATAAGAAGATCAATAAAATTGTAGAAGAGCACCAAGATATTCCTACTGCATATTCACTGACAGAGTCCTCCCACACTCTGGTAGATCATGCAACTAAATTGGTTAAACAGATCCAACCCCTCCAACAACAGGTCCATAACAACCTTCAACAAGCTAAGCATGACAACTTCTTCAGTAAGGAAAGCAACTCATGAACGTTCAGATTCAAAAAAATCTTCCTGGGGATCTTCATGCAATGGATACCATTGCTTCCTAAGGGGGGGAGGATTGAGCCATGAATAAATTGGTGGCCACCCACCTATTCCACTGGCTCAAAATAGGGGTTTCCACCTTGGCATTTTTTCTACATATTTTTGGGTCCTAAACTTCTAGGGTTGTTTTGAGGCCCTAAACAACATTTTTTCGGCCCGCCACATTTACACTATATGATTTATCTAGAGTGTGATAGAAAAATGTGTAGTCCTCAGATAGACCTTTCAAACAAACTATCGTGCACCCCAAATGGAGATCATATGCAAAAGTTACTCCCTTGGGAAGTTGACGTACCAACTACCCCCATTGAGGCCTGCAAACCTTTTGGTGTTTCATCTTCCGGGGTTAGGGTTTTGGATTTTATTTATGTTAAAAAAGCCTCTAGAGCCTCATTATAAACATAGTCATATTCTTGTGAATGATCGTAGCCATCAAATCTCTTCTTAGAGATAAGCTGGCACCATTCTAGCAAGTCATTCACTCTATAATTTTATAGTTTCTGTACATTCTCTCATTAATAAAAATTGTGCATTACTATATTTCTATGTTTATTGCAATATATTTGTATATTTCATTGTTATATCTCTTCCTTCATTTCGTTCTCAAAATAATTATAATCAACAAACCCCTGAAACTCCATTGTTTTGTTGGTTCTCAAACTTGGAAACCCTTGTTTTCATTGATTCCTGAACACCACTTTATCTAACTAAGAGCCTTCTTGAATTCTCCTCAAGTTTTTCAATGTATCATAGGTTGTGATCTTCCTTATTGAAAAAGCTTGGGTGGAGGTGTTGATTAATTGGGTTGGTTGTCATTGATGTCATCTAGATGAAATTGCCATTCACTAGCTCGATTTCTTCCAATGAACCTTCCTTCAGGTCGACCTCTACCTGAACCCAAGCCCAATGATGATCAGGATTTGTGTTCCAATCCTTCTTGAGTCTAATGAACTTCCCAATATGATCTCCTATAGATTCCAGAATCTTCGCATGCTAGAAAACAAGAGGGATATCAGGTAGTATAACCCATACTTGTAGTATCGTTACTTGTTCCCTCATAAGATCAAAATTTATCCCCCATTCATTTAGGACCAATCCTGAGGGTCCCCAGCTCTAGTTTTGATTCAGGATAGTTTTCAAGTCCTCATTTGACCTAAAAATGAAACACAACCACCCTCTAGCTAGAACATGAAAATCCGAACAAAATCCTATCACAAGTAACCAATTTTCTTCCAACCAAATCTGCAAGGACTCTAGGTGCATAGTATTCCCATTGAAAGGATAGACAACTACTTTCCCCAAAATATCTATAATTTTCTCCACACTCACGTCCTCACCCACCACCATTCTAACTTTTTCCTTTCTAACTCGAATACACTGCTTCCTCCCCTTAACATTAGAATTCTCAAAGAGGTTGGACACCTGAACTATTTCTGAACTAACTGAAGAGCATGTTTTCATGGGCCCATCAAGGGGTGAAGATGAACCAGGTCTAAGTTCATACCAAACAAGATTGGAGTTTCCCACATCTTGAGACAAGTTTCCCTGAAGAGGCATCTCGCGATGAATACCTGCGCGATCCACATATTCACCACCTTGCATGGTGTAAATGTTCTCGAAAGATGTTGATTCCTTGACTGCTAGATGAATGCCATGCATCTCAATCAAAGGGTTCATTTTCTCCAAAGTACAAGCCCTCATGGCTTGGTGCATATTGAAAAATTCCTGATGTAAATGGAAGATCATGGAAGGACTTAAGACATAATCCTCATAATATACTTCCTTGACCTCCATAAAGTCTACGAAATGAAACATAAATTCTTCTCGAAGGGCCTATCACCAGTGAAAATGGTTTGGGCTAGACTTGCCTAGAAACCCTAAAACCCTAGCCACAAGAAAAAAACTTACCATCTTCGGGTAACCGCAAAAACTCAAGCATGTGCCACAAACTATGTGGCTACTTATAGTCATACAAAAGCAAAGACACATGATTTAATTTAGGTGTGGTTACTAATAGTTACATTCTTGTCTAGAAACTCTACCCAGAATCTTGTAAGGGTTTGTAGAATATTTGCATAGATATGCAATTTATATCTTAGTGGCTAAATTGAGCCTTACAACCTATGGATTTCCTAGGGCATACAAAATCACAGGCATCAACAATACCCACACAACCCTAATGTAATAAAGTATTGTAATTTGAGATGTATAATGGTGGTGGTGGAGTAGGAGGAAGAGGAGCAACATTTGTGAGGTGGCACTGCAATGAATTTGTGTATTTGTCGAGCAATGGAGAAGACATAGAGGAGGAGGATGCATCAGGGCCTTCAATTGATTATCACCCTCAATCCTCTAGGTTTAATGGCTGGTGCCAACAATTTGAAACTCTCATCTAGCTTGCTTTTGTTGTCTTCGTCATCTATTGTGGGGATCTTCATTCCAATTTCTTTACATTGTTTCCCCAAGATAAACAAATCAAGAGGTCTATATTCATTTTGCATTTTTTTGGCAATGTTTTATAGATTTTTATGTCACAAGCTTTAGAACAATTAAAATGCTCTATTTCTTAGCCACTTCAGATGTTGAGCAAAGAGTCTTTCAAGTAAGTTTGTATAGTCCCATAGAGAAGAGGCTCGTAGAACTGAAACAACATTTCCTCCGCTAAAATTATTAAGAGCTCCAAATCAATGACATGTTGACAAAATTGACAAAGGAAGTCATTTTTCAATGCTTTTACTTACAAAGGAAGTCATTTTTCACAAGCTCGACAAAATTGATGCTTAACCCCAAATATACACTATAACGACTATGTATAACCCCAAATGTAGGCAACATATATTAACACAACCAAAAAAAATGTAAATCCTTTCGTTTAAAAAAAAAAAAAAAAATATTACTATCAAAATGTAAGTCCTTTCATTTCAGGTTGTGGTTTTTTTTTAACTGAACGAAATCCACACTTATTCTGTTGAGATGGAAATGGAGTGAGTGGATTGAAATTAAGGTCATTTCTCTGAAAGGTCATTGGCTAGATTCGATATAAGTTTCCAGATTTAAGGTCATTTCTCTAAAAGGTCGTGTGTTCAATCCAGGTCTCTACGTTGGGAACATTTTTACTTTATTTCTCTTCAAAACAAGAAGCGGAGAACTGTATTCCATATTTTGAGACCTCTGAGTTCGTGTAAAGTGCCAGATTAGGGTTCAAGCGTAGAAGATCGTGGTTACAAATCTCATTGTCCAGAGATATATGATATTGCTACTAGTAGGCTTTATCTAGAATGTGACAGAAAAATCTGTAGTCCTATAGACCTTTCAAATGAGTTATCATGCACCCCAAATGAATATCATATGCAAAAGTTACACCCTTGGGTAGTTGACGTACCAACTACCCCCATCGGGGCCCACAAACCTTTTTTTGTTTCATCTTCCGGGGTTAGAGTTTTGTATTTTATTTATGCTAAAAATGTCTCTAGAGACTTATTGTAAACATCATCATCTTCTTGCAAATGAGCATAGCCATCACATCTCTTCTCAAAGATAAGCTTCCACCATTCTCATGATTCATTCACTCTATAATTTTGTAGTTTATGTACATTCTCTCATTAATAAAAATTTTGCATTACTGTATTTATATGGTTATTGCAATATCTATGTATATTTCATTGCTATATCTATGCCTTCATTTCATTCTCAAAATAATCTGGATCAGTGATATCAGAGAAGGCTACTTCTTGTCGTTTCTTGGTGCATGTCCCCGACTAGGTCAGTGTATAGAGAGTTGGGTCTCGAGCTAGTTTCTCTTGAGTACAATTGCTCTCCCCATCCCAAGAAACCTCCCATGGTAGGTGAAAAGAGAGACGCGGGAGAAGGAGATCCCATCAAGTTGTTGCTCGTGGAATCCCTTGTGCAACAGAGGAACGATATGTTGGATATTTTTTCCCAAATCCTTCAACGATTGTCGACAATAAAAGGCGTGTCTTCGTCAACCAGTCACTTTAGAGATGCTACTCCATTTAAGGTACAAGTTAATTTTGATATTCCCGTATTTGAAGGTTAGATCGATGCAAATGATTTGGAAAAATGGTTAAATTTTCTAGAAGGTTATTTCTTTGTTCACAATTTTTCCGACAGAGAAAATATCACCTTTTATCTCCTTAAGGCTCTTCCCCATGTCAAACATTGGTGGGAAACTTACTAGGAGAAAAAGTCCATAGAGGAGTCTGGAATATTTGGGGCCGATCCCACTTGGTATTTTTTTATGGATGCATTCAAGGAGAAATATTACCCTATGGGAAACTATGATGACCAGTACATGAGATGGACCACACTGCATCAAAATCAGGACCAAACAATGCCATAGTTCAAAAATACCTTGCATACCTTGCACACCAATTTGGGTATTAAAGACTTTGAGCAACATCTGGTTCTAAAATACTGTGAGGCTCTACATAGGTACATTGAAACCAAAATGGAGTTTCTGGACATCTCATCACTGGGAGTCGCTTATAGATATGCTGTCAAAATCGAGGATAAATTTAAGCAACAAAACAAGTGGTAATTTGGGTCTGCAAATCCGAAATAACCAAAGTGTGGTAAAGGAAACCCTAACTCAAAGAACATTCAACCTCAAGACAATCATTCCAAACCACGGGAAAAGAAGGGTTACGGGAAGAGGAAGAAGGACATTAGGAAGTGGTGTGACTTCCAAAAAATCCCTTGGCACCACATCGATGAATGTCACTCGAAACATTCATTAGTGGCCAAGCTCAAATAAATATATCCAAGCCCTAAACTTTGATTCATACAATAATAAAATGAGACATATAATTGATGCAGAACCCACTGCCATTTTCGCAACCACAACAATCCAACCAGAAAAACCAGAGGATCCTGAGGAGGGGGAGTGCATTTTTGATGTATTTCCCCACCTCAATAGGGTCTTTTGACCTCCCTGTCACTGGATATTCTCAATCTTCTGGCTAGAACAACTCTTTGATTCCTTACTGGAATCCTCATGAAATATCCACAGGTCCTATGTGTAACTCGGCCCGCACGAACAAGCACTAGACGTGAGCTTCCTTTACGTGATCATCGGCTGTGACTACAGGCCTAACCAAGAAGGCGTTTCACGATCTCGGACCTTGAGTGATTGCACATGAACCAAACCCAACCTCATGATTTCTGATTTCCCGATCGTCAATTTCTCTAGGCGCTAGCTCCTCCTTTAACCTTTCGTTGATATGACCTTCGGCTATGATCTAGGGCGAAGCTTTTGAGAGCGTTGAGATTTCACGTATCAGGAAATCGTGATGTAGCTTTTCTCCCTTTTCCCGATATCCGATATGACCTATGGCCAAGCTTTCGAGCATGTCGGGATTTCGCGTATCGGGTAGTTGGAAGATTGTGCACCTCCCTTTTCCTGATTCTCGATTATGTGACCCTCGGATCGACGATCTAGATCCCTTCGTGATCCAACGGTTGAGATTGAATCACAGAATTGGGTTTCATGAGTTTTCTCACCCTGTGCACTTCTATAACGTTAAAGTTCGTGCACCTACCTCTAGATTCAATGATTGTTGGTCCCCGCGCTTAGATCTAACCGTCCAGATTTGATCATCCCACGAGTATGTTTCTTCGACTTCGTTTGCAATTCTGGAAGGCATTATCCCTTCTGAGATTTCTCACTTTTTTCTCCGTTGACTCTGTTATCGGGCTAATTTTTAAGTGTGAACACAAATCAATCCCCCTAGCTTCACTACGAAACTAGAACAAAACAAGACAATACACAATTATTTCCTTAGATTTCAATTATCAAATGAGAAATGGATCTAGAACATACCTTTTAAATATCGAAGATATGACTTCGCCAATGCAATCCAAGCTCTGTCATGAGGATTATGGACAAATATCTTCAAAAGAACACAAGCCAACGAAGACAAGAATAACAAACTCTATTTGATATGAAACTATGTACGCGATCAAGGAATCATACAATATGAACAAATAGCATTCATAAAGGAAAGAAAAGTATATATGTATTAAAGAATATAGAAGAAATATACAACCAGATGCCTTGATGTTGTCAGGTTCCTTCCAACACTTCCTTGCTTCCCACACACTTCTAATCCACATATTCTGAGACTGTAGATTTGATAGCTACCCAGAATCTATCTTGACAAAGCAAAACTCAAAGCCAATATACAAGCTCCAAAGAATCCAAGCTACAAAACCCAAGCTCAATCCAACTAAATTTCTCCATGAGAGCTCCTCTCCTTTTATGGGCTGAAGAGGATAAGGTGAGGAGGTTAGGATGATCCCACTAAATCATGAAAGCGAGTAAGATCCAAACCGTTTGGAGGCTACTTCACCATAGAAGCTTCTCCTTCTAGAAGCATCGAGAAGATGATCGTTTTTCCCATGTACAGAAATTTCCGCATCCTAGCTATAGTGTAGCCTGCGACGACATCGCAGTCTATATTTAGAGCAAGGTGCGGCGATCAGGCATCATCGCACCCTGTGTATAGTGCAGCCTATGACGATCTTTCTTAATATGGTTTTTACAAAGGAAAATACAATTTCTTCTCTCAGACAAAGTTCTTCTCCCTTCTTTCTTCAGGAATTCAGGCCATTGATCCTTCTAAAGATAAAGGATAGGTTTACATCATTAACGGCCCTAAGAGTGACCAAAATAATGTGTAACAGACTCTTATGGATTCCCTTCGACACTTAGTCGAATTGTGGATCTATGCACTCTTTGCAGCAGATTCTTACGCAAGACTCGGTTCTTGCGGGTGACTGTGCACGACTTGCAACAGTCGCTTTGCACTCCTTGCAAAGGGAAAATTTCATGCTATCTCTTATGAGCTTCAGAATCAAAACATATTCCGTCAACGCACTCCTTGCATTCGATGAACGCACCTTGCACTCACTCAACAGAAGAGAAACAATTGAAAATTATACTAACATTCACAGTTTCACCCATTCATAACGAAATTCATTCATTTATGAAAACTCAATAACAGAGAATTGCAAACAGTAAGATTACTATGCATTTGGGTCAATTTTCCTCTGTTATATTCATTCAAAAAACAAAAGTGGCTACAGTTATTTTCAAACAACAAATAAATCTCCTACTGACTCGTAGCAACCTCATTTGAGCATACAAAACCTCTATTTATCTCAGAGGGTCCTTAGGGTTCCCCCCCGACTACTCGTCTCCTCGAAAATGAAAACCTAATTGATACCTATGTTCAGTTACATTCAAGACTCGGAGTGAAACTCTCTGATCGCTCATGATCATTCCACTTCTAAGGGTTTTATCTTCTTTTGTTCTTCATCAACTCCCCAAAAGATTCATAGTAACTCCCAGCATTTGATATTCTGAAATGATTCCCGGGCGTTGAGCTTTCCTGCCACGTGTGCTCACTGACGATGCTCATGCATCAATTTTACATTGACAAATGTGGGTGAAGGGGACCTCGTTTCATTTTATTGTTGATAGCGGGAGCCAGAAGAACCTCATCTCATCAGAGGTCATCAAGCAATTGGATTTGTTGATAACACCACACCCACAACCATACAACATCGGATGGCTTCACCAGGGATGAGATCTTCATGTCATTCAGCAGTACCACCTATTATACGACATGAAGCCCTTCAAGGATGAGGTATTGTGTGTTTTTTCCCTACTGGAAGTTTGTAATGTTCTGTTATGCCAACCATATATTTGGAGGTGTCATGTTGTTTATGAGTCTTGACCCCGTAGCGTCATTGTTACTATGGGGGGTCAAAATTATAGGATAACAGAGGTAGTTTTGAATATTGTACTGAAAAAAAGTGATGCAAAGTAATCTCTCATATCGAAAATTTTATCCTCTTCACAACCTGGTTAGAAGAGAAGGACATTGCAACCACTGCAGCCTCGACCCAAGACCCTTCTATCGAGCATAAGAAGATCAAAAAAATTGTAGAAGAGCACCAAGATATTCCTACTGCATATTCACCGACAGAGTCCTCCCACACTCTGGTAGATCATGCAACCAAATTAGTTAAACAAATCCAACCCCTCCAGCAACAGGTCTATAACAACCTTCAACAAGCTAAGCATGGCAGCTTCTTCAGCAAGGCAAGCAACTCATGAAAGTTTAGATTCAACAAAATCTTCCTAGGGATCTTCACGCAATGG
This sequence comes from Picea engelmannii, assembly GCA_009831015.1. Classification (NCBI taxonomy): domain Eukaryota; kingdom Viridiplantae; phylum Streptophyta; class Pinopsida; order Pinales; family Pinaceae; genus Picea; species Picea engelmannii. The sequence continues at coordinate 242,718 of ML797646.1, forward strand.
ATACCATTGCTTCCTAAGGGGGGGAGGATTGATCCATGAATAAATTGGTGGCCACCCACCTATTCCACTGGCTCAAAATAGGGGTTTCCACCTTGGCAGTTTTTCTACATCTTTTTGGGTCCTAAACTTCCAGGGTTGTTTTGAGGCCCTAAACAACATTTTTTGGGCCCACCACATTCACACTATATGTTTTATCTAGAGTGTGACAGAAAAATGTGTAGTCCTTTTAAATGTTATTGTCGTGAAATTTGATGTTATGGAAGGTAAAATTGTGTTTTTCGTTACACTTCAAAACTCCCAAACATCATGGCTAAGGAATTTATCTAGAAAAATTAACTAAATTTATGTTATTTAACACTTATTAAGAATGTGTACGGACAAATATAATTGCAACTAAATCTGTATCTTCATCACAAATATTGGACTCTTTAATTTTTAATCTGTGATTTCTTCATTGTAAAGTTACATGAATATTGCTTCATATTGCTTTAGGAATGACTCTAGCATATTGGATAAGAAGGTGTTATTCTAAAATATTATTCATAAGAAAAAATGAAGCATATATTTCAAACTTTAAGTTTATAGCTAGTATCAAGTATCATTGTATGAGAGATTTCAAATATCACATATGTTTTTAAAATCTAAATTTCGAATAAATTTATTGTGGTTCATTTTTGGAAATAATTTTATAAAGAGAAATCTATAATATAAATTAATATTAATTGAATTGAATTAAAAAGTAGTATGAAAAATTGAGTTATATATATATATATATATATATATATATATATATGTCGTTATAAATAATTTAAAAAAAGAAAGAGTGATACACTTTTTATAATATAAGTATATATGGTTCTTAGGGTGTAGTTGGTGATGGAGTGTACTGTTAAGGCACTCTATTATGTGAAGTTGTCGATTCAAAACTCTCAAATTATTTTGTGTGTCGCATGAGGGGTTGAGTTGGCATGCCTAGAGGTTATAGTGGTAGTACTTAGATAACACGACCCCATGTCTTGTGAGTACGTGCCTGATTGGTTTTTGATTCCACCAATCACAAAAAAAAAGAATATATATATATAGGAATTAAAAAATAAAAATAAAAACCATAGCTATCTTTTAACATTATATACTAAAAAAAGATTTACAGTTGTCTCTAGTAGAGGCATGCCTTGAAGGAAACTGGGTCCTCTACCATTGGAGTTTTTTCAGGCTGGTCAAATTATTCAAAGTTTTCCATCTAACCAGTGATTTGCATAAAGAAAGAAACAATATAGCTATCAGCTTATGACTAAACATTATAGTAAAAAGACCATCAAAGACTGCAAACATCAAGCAATGGGAGAATAAGGACTTTCCTCCACTATCACTTCCAACGACACTTCTTCCTCCCTTAAATCCTCTTGTACAATAACGGAACGTTGAGGATAGTTGTTGATCTCAATTGGGTTGGTCTGGGTACCGAATGATCCATCAAAGCACTCCTCCTTATTATTTCGTGTCTTCTTCTCTACAACCTAGGTAACTGAAATCTCAATCCCAAAGACTGTCTTCCACACAACCTCAACTTTTCGTTCAAAAATCCTAATGGTATGAAGAATGTCCTGTTGTTCCTCATGTTTATTTTCAAAGGCCTCAGAAATTATAGTTTTAACCAGCCAATATGTCTCTGCAATATGAAAATTTTTTGTCTCCCGAGTTCTGGAGTACACCCGGTCTTTCACCCATCGCTCCACCTCCTTCAAGACCTAGGAATCAATTAGGCTCTTTCTTTTTCCTCTAACTAATCTCTCCAAATCCAATACCTTTATCCTAGCAATGTCAAAGAAAATTTCCTGATGAGTTTTCTTTGCTTCCCACGCCTTCTTTTCGTCTCTAGAAGAATGCCTTGGTTTCTTAAAGGTTGAGATATTTCGAGAACCAGCACCATTACTTCTCTTATGTCCTCTCCGCTCTCTTTCAAACCTATATTATAGTGTCAATTGCCACCATTGAAGCATTAATGATCTTATTGTCCTAGTCCCTATCCTACTTGCAGACATCTTTTCCCCATACCTCCTTGAGATCTTCTAAAAAGGAATTTTTTGGAACTTGTACGCACCCTGGAAGTTATGCAGCACGCGTATACACAGGTTTCCCAAAGGAAAGTCGCGTACATGTATAT
>ML797646.1:245732-258173 GCA_009831015.1 Picea engelmannii
AAAAAAAAAAAAAAAAAAACTTGCATTTCTGTGTTTGTCATTTTCAAGCTTACAGAGGTGGTTTAGGAAGTTTTTCTCGAATTCTTTCTTGGTTGGGACATGATTGGTTGTTTTCCTTGATAATTCTTTATAGCTTTGGGTGCTTCTTGCCACTTTTCTTTCTTTGTTTCTTGTTTGCTTTGAGAAGAAATTTTGCTTGAAATTTTCATATTTCTCCTTTGCCTTTTAAACAAGAAAAATAAAATAACTTTAGAAAGAGCGCTTTTTGTATTTCTTTTCGGTCCTTATTTCTCTTTTTTGCTGAAAAATAAAACTCTTTGAAGTGTACTTTCTATTTTAAAGTGTTTTTTGGTTTCAAAATACATTCTACATTCTTGAAAGGCTTCCATTTTTTAAAGAGTTAGTTACAGTTTTGATGAAAAGGATAGTGTAGTTCTTTTCAGTTGCTTTCGTTAAATAAAATTGCATCAGTAGTGCTTCACATCTGAATGAATTTTTTTTCATTCTTGTATATCATTAAAAAGTAAAGAGTTTGTTCCTTTTCTAAAGCATTTTTGCACTAATTTTCAGTGAAGAATACGTTTATTGCATAACAATGTTCTTATAAGTGTCTTTATTTTTTTATGCATCTTTAAAAACACCACTCAATTGCATTCATTTCCTTTTTGAGTAAAAAACAACCCCTTAAAACAAACGCTTAACTAAAATAAACTAGACTTTTCATTTTTTTAGGGTGAACAAACTAACTTAAGCATAGGGCCTTGGACTAGGTTGGAGAGTTAACTCTATAGGGCCATTAAAGAAACTTAGGAGTCTTAGATAAGGAGAGTGTAAAACCAACCTTCATATAAGTATAGTTGGGAGCCTCCTCTAACATAGGAGCTAAACACGAGGTCATGTGAGGAAGAGCCAAGGAGATAGCCCCTCTGAAGCTTAATTGAACATTGTGGAGAGATCATATTTTGGAGGTTTATCTAGTGCCCATACCTCCTTAAGAGGCGACACTTTCGAAACTTCAATATTTTTTACACTGCCCATATATTCGATCCCAATTGTCCACTGTACCCCCCAACACTGACTGTGATTTGGTACCCTTAGTTACCTTTCCTAGGTTTTTTAGAGGTGTATGTGGGGGGTTTCTCGCAGTACCCGGGGAAAACGTCACATCACACTTTTCAATACCCCTGGAGGATGTCGCACAAAGCATGGGTACTTACACCGGGTAGGGATAAATAGCGGGTCAGGGTAACTGCCTCTCACTCCTTCGTTTATTGGTTCACATGACTTATTCAACCCGTGCCTTCGTCTGGAAGGTCCTTGCCTAACTTCTTTACTATTGTAGTCTCAGGACCTGATCCACCTGAGCTGGAGTATTGGTGAAGTTGTTTGTGGTTGTTGTTTCCATAGGACTTTTTTCTAGTGGTGTTCTCTACGTACATAGACGACTTAGGTAAGTGTGTTGGTAGTGTTGAATTTTCACTATGTTACGTTGAAGATGAGGTTTATTTCAATTTTAGCATTTACTTGAACCATAAACAAATGCAGCTACACCATTCACAATTGTTGCAATAACCAAGATCACAAGAATAAGTACCATGCACAAGAAAACAATAAATATCTTGGGAAACCCTTCTACTCAAGGGAAGAAAACCCAACAATCCTTTGTTATATTGTCAAGAGAAGATCCCCCAACCATAAAACACTAATGCACACAAGAGGGTTCTCTACAACGTTGAAACTTGCACCCAAGAGAGGTGCACACTTCAGCCCTAGAAATGTACTTGCTGAAATTTTGAAATGACAAGTGACTTGTGTGTTTCCTCAATGGGGAAATCACCTTTATTTATACTAGTCTGGACACAAAAAAAGTGGTGTCGATTGGAACAACATGGCCGACCTCAATAACTCAGAAAATAATTAATTATAACAATAAACATTAATTATCTTTCACATATGGTGGGGCCGACATGTACCCTTTACATTACAATTAGGGTTACATGTAAATATTACACTTAGACAATATAGAAAGGGATCCACACGTCCACTAGTGCTCAGCCACTAGGGACACATCCACCTGTGCTCATCCACAAGGAAGTCATACTCAACAAAATCATTTGGAGTACCTCATCGTCTCAACTCTCACACAGAGGAGAACGATACACCCCTCACATGGGCACACCCAACCACTGGGATACGACTCAACTCACCAGAGGAGAACGATGCCCCATCCATTGGGGGATGACTCAGCTCTCACACAGAGGAGAATGATGCCCCATCACGTGGATATTCCCAACACTGGGATCCCTCTTAGGTTGACTCAACTCAATCTCAGAGGAGAATGTGTCCTAGAGGATGTCTCATGAAGCTGCAATCATCAACACTCCCTCTCAGCTAGGGAGGCATTCTCCACCAGGCCAAGTCTCTCACAGAAGTACTTGAACTTCATCTTGGCAAGCGGTTTGGTGAAGATATTTGCAATCTGCTCATCTGTAGGAAGGTACTTCATGCGTACTGATTTCCTCTGCACCATGTCTCTGATATAATGATATTTTATCTCAATGTGTTTCGATTTATCATGAAACACAAGATTCTCATAGAGCTTCACATAGCTCTGGTTATCACAATGAATAATGATAGGATCCATCTCATCATCAAATAAACCTATCAGGAGCTTGCAAGGCCACACTGCTTCACAGACATCCACACTCAACGTTATTTACTCTACTTCTACGGTACTCAAGGCCACAAAGCTTTGTTTCCTACTACACCAAGAAACCACGGCAGACCTGAAGGTAAAAAAACAATTGAATGTGCTCTTCCACTCCACTGTGCTCCCTGCCCTATCTGCATCGGAATATCCCTACAAACTCATGTCTAAACTAGAGGCATATCTCATGCCATATCCAATTGTGCCTCGTATATATCTCAATACATGCGTCGTTGCTATCTAGTGAGTCTATCTCGGCTGACTCATGAACTGACTAAGTACATTCACTATATAGCATATATCAGGTCTGGTGTTAACCAGATACATCAATGATCCAATCAGTTGTCGGTATAAATGTGGATCAATCTCACCTAATTCAGTAGAAGCATCGTTCATTTTCTTCAAATCCATCACCATCGGTGTAGGCATGGATTTACAATATGTCATACCGAACTTCTTCAATATCCCCACTGTATATTTTCCTTGACTTAGGAAAATCTCATCAGTCCTCTGCCATACTTCTAGTCTCAAGAAGTAGTGCATCATACCTATATCCTTCATCTCGAATTCAGAAGTCAATGCTCGCTTGCATTCAAGAATAAGTCTTTCTGAACCGGTGAAGAATAATTCATCCACATACAGGGCCAAGATCAGGCACTCGTCACCAACAATGTGATAATATAGGTTTGGATCAACAACACTTTTGTTGAATCCCAAACTCATCAATAATCCATCCATCTTCTTGTACCAAGCACGAGGTGCCTGCTTTAGTCCATACATGGATTTCTTCAACTCGCGCACATGATATTTCTCGTCATGTATCATGAATCCTTCTAGCTGCTCGATGTAAACGGATTCCTCAATCTCACCATTGAGAAATGTTGTCTTTACATCCATCTGATGTAGTTTCCAACCCATGGATGCAGCTATTGCAATGATAGTACGGATGTAGGTGTATTGGGATACTAGAGCAAATGTCTCCTCATAATCAATTCACTCCCTATGAGAATCCTCTGGCTACAAATCTCGCTTTGTATTTATCGAAACTTCCATCAATTGCATGCTTGATATTATAGATCCACTTGGAAGTTACTACATACTTCCCTTCTAGTCTCAGAACAATATCCGACACATCATTCTCCAATATGGACTAATACTCTTCTTCCATGGCATCTTGCCATCCCTGCTGACTTGTTGATTCTCCATGACAAGAAGGCTCAGTATCAATGATGTGGTTCACGGCTGAAAAATAGCTCAAAAATTTCTTTGGTTTCTTTCTCTCTCAGAATGTGCCTTGAGGAGTTGCATGGCCCTCTTCCTCCTACAGAGTTTTTCGATCCCAGGCAAGCCTTTTATGGCCGACTGCAATGTCTCTGGGAACATCAACTGGAGCAGTTGGATCAACTAGAACAATCAGATCGAATGGAATGATGGTTCTCTCCCTCTGAACTGCTAAAGGGGGAGAGGGTATTGTCTTGCTGCCAATCTCTATCTGATATTCTCTGGATCTTTGAAAGCCTATCTCTTCCTCAAAGATGACATCTCTCCTCACCTCAATCCGTCTCTGACCAGGGATGTAGATTTGATATGCCTTCGAAGATTCATTGTATCCCAAAAATTTACCCTTTTTGCATGAAGGGTCTATCTTGTACCTCTTCTCTTTGGGTACATGAAAGTATACTTGACACCCAAATATCCTGAAGTGTCCAATCTCAAGCTTCACTCCAATGAAGGCTTCTTTGAGAGTTATGTTCTTCAAAATATGGTGAGGACTCGTGTTCTCTTCTAAGAGTGATCATCTATGAAGAGAACATAGTACAAATATCCATTCAGGGAGGAAACAATCATTGGTCCACACACATATGAATGTATCAAGTCCAATATTTCCTTGAATCTATTGTCATTGCTCAAGAAGGACCCCTTGACATTCTTTCCAAGGGCACAACCTCTGCAAACACATTTATGTTGAATATGTATCTCTCGAAGGCTTGTTACCATTTTCCCTAGAGTTGTAAGGGATCTATAATGAATGTGAGCAAGTCTCCTATGCCATAGCTCACTCAAGCTGGTAGTATCATGCAACAGGGCCTGGACTAATTGGATATTCAACCTGTATAATATTTTTTCTCGAACACCAATTTCTCGGAAAGAATTCATATGTGACTCCTTGTGCCATGCAAGAACGTTTCCTTCAAAAAGGTAACCTTGTATCCTTTTTCTTCTAAGGAAGAAATGGAGACAAGGTTCCTCTTCATCCCAGGTACATATAGTACCTCACTCAACTGAAGAGGTATGTCAGAATCTAGTTGGAATGTAGAAGTTCCAACCCCTTTCACATTATATCTTGCATTGTCTCCAAGTAAAACATGTATATTGGTATCTTTCCCAACAAGATCTGTCAGATGATCTATATATCTGGTCATGTACCTGGAGGCACTACTGTCAATTAACCAAATATCATTATCAGTAGGAACCGTGCCTGAGAGTGTTGAAATGAATATGATGGATTCTTCTTTGATGTCTCCATCTCTATGAAGTCTTGATTTCTAGGAACTGAAGTTGCTTGATCCATCAAGCTTATCTTCCATCATAGTTTTGTTCATCATATTTTCAGATTCTTCACAAACCCTTACCAACTGGACTAGGAAACCTAACGGCTAGGCTAGGATAGCAATATTAGTTTTCATTGCGCTTATGACTTCCAACAATAAGCCTTGAAATTCATAAGAACACTGGTGAGATGAAAATCTCCTTCAATGAGCTGCAAAAACCCTAAATCTGAATTTTCTACATAAAATTGTGAAACACTAGAAACCCTAGTGCCAAAAATCCAAAATTCTCGGAATTGCAATCTGAGAGTTGTTGGAGGTTCATTGAGGGAGGTTGTACACCCCTATGTAATTTTTATCCCCAACGTTTCAGTATTAAGTGATGGAACACATGAAGAGGAGAGGGTCATACGAATTTATTGAAACCCTAGGAGGGTCATACGGTTCTGCAGACGAGAGAGGACGACTGCTAGAATCTTGTGCAATGGCTTCTTCAAGACCTATGCTCTGAAACCATGTTGAATTTTCACTATGCTAGGCTCAAGCATGAGGTTTATTTCAATTTTAGAATTTAATTGAACCATAAACAAATGCAGCTACACCATTCACAATTGCTACAATAACCAAGCTTACAAGAAGTACCATGCACAAGAACACAAGAAATATCCTGGGAAACCCTTCTACTCAAGGAAAGAAAACCCAACAGTCCTTTGTTATATTCTCAAGAGAATATCCCCCAACCATAAAACCCTAATGCACACAAGAGGGTGCTCTATAACCTCGAAACTTGCACCCAAGAGAGATGCGCACTTCAGCCCTAGAAATGTACTTGCTGAAATTTCCAAATAACAAGTGACTTGTGTGTTTCCTCAATGGGGAAATCACCTTTATTTATACTATACTGGACACAAAAAAAGTGGTGTCCATTGGCACAACAGGGCCGACCTCAATAACTCAGAAAATAATTAATTATAACAAAAAACATTAATTATCTTTCACATATGGTGGGGGAAACCTGTACCCTTTACATTACAATTAGGGTTACAGGTAAATATTACACTTATACAATATAAAAAGGGATCCACACGTACATTAGTTCTTAGCCACTAGGGATACATCCACCTGTGCTCATCCATAGAGACGTCATACTCAACAGAATCATCTAGAGTACCTCATCATCTAAAATCTCACACAGAGGAGAACGATAAACCCATCACATGGGCACACCCAACCACTGGGGGATGACTCAACTCTCTAGAGGAGAAGGATGCCCCATCCATTGGAGGACGACTCAAATCTCACACAGAAGAGAAGGATTCCCCATCACGTGGGTATGCCCAATAGTGGGCTCCCTCTTAGGTCGACTCAACTCAGTCTCAAAGGAGAACGTGTCCTGGAGGATGTCTCACGAAGCTGCAATCATGAACATGTAGTTGCCTTGATTCTGTGATTTAAAGTGGTTTATCAACTACCTCGTCGATCTAGGATATTTCAGGGTATTCATCCTATTGAATTGGATTCGTTGTCGCCTCCTTTGAGGTGTCAACTCGATTGAACCGATAGTTTTCTACCAGTTGGCCCTATCGACAGTGTCAACGCTTATACGCCAAAGGTTACATGCATATCGGATCTTGAGTTCGGATCCTTCATTAGACCCTTTAACCCTCCATTGAGTGGATCAGACGATCTAGTCATCTTGCATATTTCATCTTTGGGTTTGGATTACACTAATAGTCACCCTCTTTGGTGGTCCTTCATGGACGACACATCATAAGTGTCTGGGATGGGGGACTTACAACCCCATGTTAGCAATAGTAGGAGAAGGCATCCTACCTCCTTTCATGTCTACCCAAACGACTAGTGTGGTTTAATCCAAAGTCACTTCGTCGGTCAGTGGCTCTACACCATCGATCATTAGGTCCAGTAGGCCTTTGAGTGTGGCATCATTGTCACCTTTAGTGTTTAAAGTTTTCTTGTTTTGAATTTCATTGATTGGCATGTAGAACATATTGGTTGGCTCCCAGTCGATTCCTCAGAGTGTTAACGTTGGAGCCAATATTTATTCAACTCCTTTCCAATTTGTTATGTGGAGCGAAGGGCACATCCCTACGTCGTTCCCCTCACTTGGGAGAAGGTATTTCCCATATTCTGACCCCAATCCATTGGTAGAATGGGGAAGTGTTATGGGAGGAGTTTTCTAATCCTCCAACATGTTGTCTTCTTCAAACCCTTTCACACTATTTGGTGGATTCAAGAGAAATACCTTCCCTCTTATGGAACATTGGTAGGGGGAACCCCTTCCAAGTCCAATGGAATCACGCGCAAGGGTTGTACTCTTCACACAAGATGTCATTAGGGGGTAACCCCTTTCTCAATCAGAACTACTCGATGCAAGGGGATTTCCTGTTGCATGGGATGTCAACAAGGGGAAACCCTTATTTTTCTTACGGGAACCAGATGGGTGAAGGTTTTCCTCCTTATAACCAAGGATTTCAAGGATTTAATCAAAACCATGGCCCATCAACAAACTCTTCCCGGCAACCTAGTGTCAGTAATAATCCAGGGTATCCTTTTCTGGAGGTTAATCAACTTGGGATATCCAACTCTTCTATTTGAAATTCTAGGCCTCTGTCAACGCTACCATTTCTGGCACTGTTAAACTTTTTAGACTTGTAAAAATTGATGAACGATTAGGTCTTCCATGATCTGAAACGGCCTCTAGTCCCCACTAATCTCCCCTCAGACATCCCAAAGTTTGAAGGTAAAGTCGGTGAGGATCCAGGTGACCATGTGACCACTTTCCACTTATGGTAATCATCTAATTCACTAAATGATGACTACATTCAGGTACACCTTTTCCAATGAACTCTTACAAAAGTCACAACAAAATGTTACATTGAGCTTGATGGTTCAACATTTCACACTTTCCATGATACAGCCTTGGTTTTTCTTAACCACTTCCAGCTTCATGTCTGGTACAATGTCGACATCGATATCCTATCCACACTTAAGCAAGATAAAGCCACTCATATATCAGATCATATCCAAGAGTGGCAGAGGTAGAAGAGGTTGATCAAAGCCATGGTCTCTCCATAGTTCCTATTGGAATGGTTCCTAAAGTCCTTGTTTCCTTACATCTACAAGGATGTATCGACATGAGGAGTATCTTCTAAGGAGGAGGTGATTTTCAAGGCCCAACAGTTATAACTAATATACTTGCAATCTGGGATCCTTTACAAGATAATACCAAATGCACCGCGACTGGGTATCGATCCTTCAAAAGTGAAGTTTGAACCGCATGCTAATGACATTGTTGGTTGTGTCAAAAGCACTACCACAGATATGGTTGCAAACCAGATGACACAGATGGAGATTCATCCATCTACGAATGGCCAACCTACGACTTCGACTGCTTCCACCATCTAGTCATCGGACGTACATGTTGTGTAGTCGATGACCCCAAAGGGTACCTAGAAACATGGAGGGAAGAAGAAGGGTAAGGATAAGAAGCGAGGTGGAAACAACAATAAAAGCGTTAAATCTTATGCAAATGTTTGGGGGGGAGAGAAGGAGAAGAAAAAGGTGAATTTTCCTTGCAAACTTTATTGCGAAGATCACCTTACCCATCATTTATCGAAGATGGAAGAGGCTCAATGTCTGTTTGTGCAGTAGCAACCTACTATGTTGAATAACCCATTCCCATAAGGACAAAATATGCAGGCGGACTCTTCCGGTGGAAATTCGCAATGGGGCACCCAAAATGCACCCTTGTCAGATGGAACTTGTTAGTGAGTGTAAATTTACAAAGTCAAAACATTTTTTTTGGTTTTTAATTGAGTCTTGTAGTCATGTCTTGGTCTCTTAAAGATCATGTGTCAAGGTTCGATGGTATTTCTATCAATGTAATATCGATGAGGCGATGAGGCATGTGGAGCACTCCTAGTCATTTTTGTGATTATTTTTCTATCCTTGGCATTACCTATGGCCTTCTAGCTACAACAATGGCAAAAACACTATCACATATTGATAGAGAGAGAGAGAGAGAGAGTTCACACTGGAAACTGCTGAAACAAAGATTTCGCAACAAATTTCCTAGTTGCTGCAAAATCTTATTTTCATCATAACTTTAAGAAGAAAAATTGGGTTTTTCCCATGTTTTTTGTGGAGAGGAATCCTAGTGTCATTAATTTGCTGACAAACAATCACCCCAACCCAGTTTTCCATTTGGGAGAAAAGGAGAAATTACCAGGCGTTGTGAAATCTCCTGGTTGCTGCGAAATTTCTTGTAGATGATTGTTTTTGCAGTCAACTTCAAGCACATATTATGAGCATATGGTGATTGATCTCAACAAACTGAAATTTTTTTTCTCAAGCACGGTTTCATATACAAAAACTTCTCTTAGGTTTTGCAAGGGTGTCATGTTTTTGGATATTCGAAGGGATCTTTACAACCTATTTTTACATATTTTCGCCTAATTTAATTAGTTAAAAACTAAACCCTAAAAAATAGGAGTTAGTTTGTAACGCCTTGAATGTGAAACCCTAACTATTTCGACCTGATTGAGTTATATTGAAATGTAATTCTATATATTGTGAAGGAAATAAGGATAAAAGGGTTGGAGACTTGAGGAAAAAGACTCTTTGGTTGTTGTATATATTTTTTGTTGTTAATGAAAGCTTTCAAGTTGAAGGACTTGAATATTTGTCTTAGATATTCTTGTGCTAGTAATCTGCAGTTTGTTTTTCCTTGGGAATGTTTCCTATCTTTGTTGATAACTATGTATATTCTTCTATTCTGAGTGAATGATTATAAATAGAGAATTCATTGTTGATGCTCTTTATCTCACATTCAATTTTCCTACATTAGTCTTCTAATATTGTGACAGAACTCATCCACTGATTGGTGCTTTGTTATAATTGATATGTTATTTTCTTCTCACCACCATACTATAATGCCTATGATGGTTGATTGATTTCTAGATATCTATCCTATGAAGTACCTTTGTTCATATCAATCATTTTGAAAGCTTTGATTTGACCTATCTTTATTATGACTCCATGCCCAATGGGTGTTTCACTCAATCCTACCACCACATTATAAATGTTTTGTCTTTACCTACAGATCTGGCCACTATGATATAATTTTAGTGAGAGAGCCCTTTCTGGTTGGAAAGGCCAATTTCCAACCCAAAGTGGTTTGAAAAAGTTACCTCTGTGTTTTCCTTTCACATCCAAGAAAAATTACAGAGTGATAACATTTTGGCGTCGTTGTCGGGGAGCGAAGGTGAAATCTTCCCTGGGAAAGAACGAAAAATATTCATGTATTATTCTTGAGGGTAGACAAAGAATTAGACATATAGGTTGGTTGTATATTTTACCATGGAGACTCCATTTTTAGAAGAATTGAAATTCCATAGTATCAATGGCAACTCCACAATCAGAATGATTCATTGCTTGAGGGGTTTACTAGTCACTCCACTGGACTATGAGGGTCTCAGATGTTGCTTCTATCATTGCAAGGTGTGCATGCTTGGAATTTTCATAAATTTATGGTTTCCCTAATCCATTACCCAAGGATGAATATTTTTTAAGGAATGGTCCAAAATTTAGTGGAGAGGATTTGAGTTTGGCCTTGAAACATATCTTAGATTTACATGACTTTATTGATCTTATTAGAATCAAGAATGAAGATGTCTTTCTTAGATTTTTTTATGATTCGTTCCAAGGAAAATGTAGAAGTTGGGCTAAAGGTTCTCCTGCTAGGTCCATTAGATATTTTTTATATTTTTGGCTTATTGGACCAATTACTTGATTGGTTGTATTGGCATTTCTCTATCAATTGATTGAGCAGTAATTTTCAACATCTTAGAGTAGGATGATGTATATAAATAAGATATCCAAATTAGCATCTCTTTTCAGTTTTCGATATGCAGTAATTTCAGTTTGGTTTGCAGCAGTGTACAGGCTAGTTTGAAAGTTGTGAGGTATATGAATTGGGACCAACCCAATGGATAAGGCATTGGATCTGAGGTTATTTGCTACCTCACATGGACGATATCATCCCCATTGGAGCCTATGTTAGTGAGTATAAATTTACAAAGTCAAAACAATTTTTTTTGTTGCTAATTGAGTCTTGTATTCATGTCTTGATCTCTTAAAGATCACATGTCAAGGTTAGATGGTATTTCTATCAATGTAATATCGATGAGGTGATGAGGCATGTGGATCACTCCTGGTCATTTTTTATATTATTTTTCTATCATCAGCATTACCTATGGCCTTCTAGATGCAACAATGGAAAAGACACTATCACATATTGACAGAGAGAGAGAGTTCATAGAGGAAACTATTGAAACAAAGATTTTGTAGCAAATTTCCTAGTTGTTGTGAAATGTTATTTTCATCGTAACTTTAAGAAGACAAACTGGGTTTTGCCCAATTTTTTTGTGGAGAGGAATAATAGTATCATTAATTTGATGAAAAAAAATCATCCCAATCCAGTTCGTCATTTGGGAGAAAAGGCGAAATTACCAGTCACTGCGAAATCTCCTTGTTGCTGCGAAATTTCCTATAGCTAACTTTTTTTGCAGTCAACTTCAAGTGCAAATTCTGAGCAGATGGTGTTTGATCTCAAAAAACTGAAAGAAGTTTTTATGAAGCACGGTTTCATCTACAAAAAATTCTCTCATTTTTTTCACAGGTGTCATGGTTTGGGATATTCGAAGGTATCTTTATAGCCTATTTTTATAGATTATCACCTAATTTAATTAGTTAAAAACTAAACCCTAAAAAATAGGAGTTAGTTTGTAACTCCTTCTTGAATGTGAAACCCTAACTATTTCGACCTGATTGATTTATATTGAAATGCAATTCTATATATTGTGAAGGAAAGAAGGAGAAAATGGTTGGAGACTTGATAAAAAAGACTCTTTGGTTGTTGTATATATTTTTTGTTGTTAATGAAAGCTTTTAAGTTGAAGGACTTGAATATTTGTCTCAAAGATTCTTGTGCTAGTAATATGCAGTTAGTTTTTCCTTGTGAATGTTTTCTATCTTTGTTGATCATTATTTATATTCTTTTATTCTGAGTGAATGATTATAGATAGAGAATTCATTGTTGATGCTCTTTATCTCACATTCATTTTTCCTACATTAGTCTTCTGATATTGTGATAGAACTCATCCA
>ML797646.1:269477-297608 GCA_009831015.1 Picea engelmannii
TCCTCCCACACTTCGGCAGATCATGTAGCCAAATTGGTTAAACATATCCAACCCCTCCAACAAAAAGTTCATAACAACCTTCAACAAGCTAAGCATGACAACTTCTTCAGCAATGCAAGCAACTCATGAAGGTTCAGATTCAACAAAAGCTTCCTCGATATCTTCACGCAATGGATACCATTTCTTCCTAAGGGAGGAGGATTGATCCAGGAAGAAATTGGTGGCCACCCACCTATTCCTCTGGCTCAAAATAGGGGTTTCTACCTTGACAGTTTTTCTACATCTTTTCGAGTCCTAAACTTCTAGCGTTGTTTCGAGGCCCTAACCAACATTTTTTGGGCCCACCACAGTCACACTATAGGCTTTATCTAGAGTGTGACAGAAAAATGTGTATTCCTTGGATAGACCTTTCAAACGAACTATCGTGCGCCCAAAATGGAGATCATACGAAAAAGTTACACCCTTGGGAAGTTGACGTACCAACTACCCCCATTGAGGCCCACAAACCTTTTGGTGTTTCATCTTTCGGGGTTAGGATTTTGGATTTTATTTATGTTAAAAATGCCTCTAGAGCCTCATTGTAAACATCATCATCTTCTTTTGAATGAGTGTATTCATCACATATCTTCTTAGAGATTAGATGTCACCATTCTAGCGAGTCATTCACTCTGTAATTTTACAGTTCCTGTACATTCTCTCATTAATAAAATTTGTGCATTACTGTATTTCTATGTTTATTGCAATATCTCTGTATATTTCATTGTTATATCTCTTCCTTCATTTCGTTCTCAAAATAATTTGGATCAACAAACCCCTGAAACGCCCTTGTTTTGTTGGTTCTCAAACCTGGAAACCCCTGTTTTCAGTGATTCCTGAACACTACTTTATATGATTAAGAGCCTTCTTGAATTCTCCTCGAGTTTGTCGATGTATCAAAGGATGAGATCTACCTTATTGCAAAATCTTGGGTGGAGGGACCCAGAGTTTTTTTCGACAGAGCAATGTCGTGACAGTGCAAGTAACTGATTAGCCTTCAGAATTTTTATTTAAATAATAAGACGATTGTTCCTTTGACATTTTTTGTTCCCAAAGTTTAATTCATAGTTACTGAATGGTTATTGTTTAGAACACTAATTGTAGTGAATTTCTCTCATATTTTATCAAGCTAACAAATTAGTTACTAGTATAACTACTTTTTCTTGTAGACTTATATGTGTAAGTTTTGTAGGTTTCAGAAGAAGCAATCAAGAAGGAGCGAGAGGAATACAGGTTTTGGATCTACACCAAAAGTAGGACCACAAGTAAGTTCATTTTTCTCTCTTTCATGAAAGTTAGTTATTTTAATTAAATAAGCTATAGAATCTATGTTGCTTGATGTTATTGGAATTTGTTTATCTTTTTACATTTATCGATCTTTTGCAGTCTTACCCACAAATCTAGGGGACTTCCCTACAAACACCCTAGCAGTCATCCTAACTTAATAGTAAAATCCTAAGAAGAAATACGAAAACCACTTTAGCAACCACTCACGACCAAACTAGAATGAAATGGGGAAAAGGGAACCAACTAGAAAACACATAAAAAAATTATGTCTTCCTCCCCATGATTACCAATAGAACGTTCAAATCCAAGCACACTTGAAAACAATGTGATTTATTGATGGTGGTAAACAGATAGAAAACCCTAGAACATTTGAAGCATATAATCTAGAGCAACAAAGATAAATGCCAAAAATTGGAAACAAGGATACCTAGAAACAGAGTGAAGGTGCACCTAGGGAGAGTTAGGATCCCAATGCCACAGTTGTGACCATCATCATACTCTAGGGAGTGTGAAACATCTCATGAAGAGCATCGGTCCCTATATACTAGAAGGAACCTTTGTTCCACTGAAATTATATTTCCAACCTTCCTCCTTCCTTGCCTCTTCAGGAAATGATAACCACGGTTGCTCTTAGAACCTTCTCGTAACCAGGTTTCCCTCCTTTCAACATCCATGATGGTCCTATCCTTGTACATCTCTCTATCCTCACCACAAATGGTCATTATGATAACATATGGTGGGAGGAGTCTCATACTCCTTCCCTCATCCCATCTACTCCTCATTATTGAAAGCAGATCCTAAAATTTCATCGATTACCTATGTGTCATCTATGCAAGGCATGGTGGATTTAATACAACACATGAGAGAAGACATTGCCCCACCCATCAACACCTTATTCGGATAAAGGTTGTCATTTTTTTATCCTTATGTAGTCCTCCCTCAATTGATGAGGAATTTATTCATTCCAAATCCATACATTTGAAATGTGGGTTTGACTGACTCCCTCATTTTCCAAATGCTCTTTTAGGGTGTTACCCTTGCATTTAATATGATACAGTATGATCACCAAAATATTTTTGATGAGGTTGGTCATCTTCCCAAGACCCAAGGATAATCACCAATTATTTGAAACTTTCTCTATGTTGCCTCCATTGATGATTCTTCTCATAGAAACAATAATAAAATGGGAATTTCCTTCTGCAATTAGGTTCTTGTATTCTACTTTCCTCGTTACCTACAACCCTTTCGACAGAGCTACCAATTTTGCAACATTGTTTGATTTTTTTCTTAGTCTCACCACATAGATTTGTTGTATGTTGCCTGCTGAGTCGCGCAAGACAAAGCTTCCAATTTTGCACCATTGTTTGATTTGTTTCTTAATCTCACCGCATAGATTTGTTGTTTCTTACTGAGTCGCGCAAGACCCCCCTTCCCCAGAAAGTCCTAGATTACCCTTAAAGGCACCATCGAAATTTAACTTAATGTAATGTGCTAGAGGAGGATCTGATATTTCTTTAGATCACTCTATGGGGGGGATTTTATCCAAGGGGGTATCTTAGTGAATCGATCAACCTACCAATTATGGAAAATAATTAAATATGATCTTGAAGATGTCTAGTCCTCCTCGGTCGATGCTATTGCACTAATTGATTCTAAAACATTGGTCTGGATCACCTCCCAAATCCTATCTACTATTTTATGTTTATGCTTGAATATCCTTATGTTACATTATTTCCATAAATTACACGGTAACAGGTATGGAAAGGAGTTCCATTGCTTATTCAAAATAGATTTTTTAAATGGGTTTACTCTCTAGTGTTCTATATTTTGGATGATGTCTCCTTGCACCCTATCCATATTTCCAAAAATAATTTCTCCCATATCCCATGGTATTGAAGCTTACCTACATTTGTTGAATGAGTGATCTGAAGTTCCCCCTTCCTCCTTGCAGATTAGACAAATTGAAGGACTTTCATAGCCCCTTTTGGTTAGAAAATCCCAAGTTAAATTATACTTACTGACCAATAGCCAAAGAAAGGTTGATATATTTGGCCACTACTTAGGGTTCCATACTTTATCCAAAATTTATTTCTTATTCATGCTATCCATGCCAATAGTTATCTTGTATGCTTGCTTGACTATGTAATTTCCATCTCCTTTATGACCCCATCATAAGGTATCATGTTTAGTACTAACCTTTATCCATATGGAAACTAGTTTCTCATCAATTTCATCAAGGATACTTATCTCCCATATTATTGGCCAAGTCTCACATTCTTTCCACACACCTTCAAAGGATGATTGTGGGTTAGTAATCTCTTCCCAGTAATGATAGAATTTTGTCCATCCCTTGGAAATCATTGAGGCCCTTTTCTATTGAAGGAGATCCTAGTCACTTAGAACCATTTCTTACTGCTAAGTTTCATCCCAAAAGAAGGCCAAGTGACCATTCCCAACTTCCCAAAAGCAGTTTTCTTGGACCATAGCTTTGTTATTCCAAGCATTGTTCCAAATTAAGGATCCAAATCTCTCCCCTTACATTCAAACCAATTCTTCATCACATATGTTGGTAGCATATTTTTCTCACCGGACCATGGACCAAATATCTCTTGGAATCTTGAGCCATCTACACCAATTCTTTGTTGCCATGGCTTTACCATGATTAGGGGGTCTCTGATGCCTAATCCCCCCACTGCTTTTGGGGCACACACCTTATCCCAAGACACAAGTACCCATTTATTTTCTTTACAAGGTCCTCCCCAAAATAAATACATATATAGATTGTATATGATTTTGATAACTTTCATGGGAGCTAAAAGAACAAAAAAATATACAAAGTCATGGATTGAAGCATTGGCTTAATTAGTAAAATTATTCCAGGCAAGGTGAGAAAATGAAAAGTCCAACAAGAGAGTTTGGCTTATAGTTTCAATAACAACTCTTCCTAATAATAATTTATAATAGCTTCATCCAGTAACGGGGATCCAAGTTACTTGGAGGGTATAGAATCCCTTTGGAATCCCTAGATTCTAGCTCTGTTTCTCTAAATGGCCAACGAAGTGTTAAAGAATAAAACTTGGGATTTATAATGGTTGATAATAGCTCCTAAAGATTTCATGAACAGATAAAGGGTGGATTTCAAAGCTAAATCTTCTCTAACAATAGGAAAACCCAATGTTGTGGATACTAAACTATCCTATGGATAGGGATTACCATAAAAAAGAAAGTTTCAAAGAACAATCTTTATCTTTCCCAAAAATAGCCTATGATGATCTTTTAATAACTACTAGTTAGTTACAGGAGGTCTTACCTGGTTCAAATGGCTTATTGGAGATAGTCCTCTTCGATTGTCCTCACTCCAATTGTCCTCATTCTTGTTTGATATTGTAGAGTTGCACACACGGAAAAAATAATCCTTCCTCAAACTATTGGAAAAAATGAAAATGAATATAAAATAAATACTTGAAATAATTTCATCAAGTGAATCGGTTCCTCAACTAAATACTAAAAAATATATTGAATTCGATACAAACAACTAATAATTTAGGGGTGGAAAATAATAGAGATCTTCAGTTTATTATATATAATATAAATACAAAGAGATGTACCTAATTTAGCTACTGGAACTATTCATAACCATTGTCTGGATTCATTCAATCCCGGGACACTCACAACTACATCACCTCCAATGTTCTTCTCCTCGCATCTATGTGAAATATCAAGATATCTTAGGCCTCAATGACATGAATGGAAAATGGACTTCGGGAAACAAGGGTTTCTAGGGAGATGAAGGCCATAAAAATCTCAGGAATATGATGGCTTTGACTTCTTGGGCCAAATGATCACTCTATCATAATAACAATGCTTGTTTGGTTCTCCTTCCTTTGGGTCTCTTTTATACCATTTCAAGATCGTTGAGACCATTTTCTACAGGTTTTAGGGAGTTACAAAGTTGGTTTTCCCATAAACCCCACTCATGATTGTGTAAGTTTCATGTTTTATATCTTTTTTTATGATTTAGAATGCACTCATGCCTTT
This sequence comes from Picea engelmannii, assembly GCA_009831015.1. Taxonomy (NCBI): domain Eukaryota; kingdom Viridiplantae; phylum Streptophyta; class Pinopsida; order Pinales; family Pinaceae; genus Picea; species Picea engelmannii. The sequence continues at coordinate 274,839 of ML797646.1, forward strand.
ACTGAAGGAAAAGGGAAAGTAATCGCTCCTTTAATGAGCCAAAAGTGTGAGTGGATTGCTAGGAAGTATTTCTTAGCACATTTCTAGGTGGGTCTAAGCAACCAAAGAGGGATATGATCAAGGAGATAAGTGCCAATCAAAGGCATCTCAGCTATTGTGGTGGAAAAATATGTTATAACATCCATGACGATATTATCATCTACAAAATGAAAATGGGAGAGGGGGTTCAAATTGGGGTGAAGGGAAATCTCTTTGATGTGGCTATCAACCACAATTTTTTTAAACACCTTCCTAATCCTTCAGCCATGATAAAGTATAATAAAGGAGAGAGGGGTTATCCTTTTCTTATACCTATAGATGAGTTAAAATTAGGGTAAAAGGAGCCATTGACTAAGATGAAAAATAAAGTAGAGGAAAATGTATTTTTTATTTAGTGGATTCATTCCTAGCAAAAGCCAAAGATAGCCAGTATGCTCTAGAGGAAGACCCAATTTAAGCAATCCTAAGCCTTGGACATGTCAATTTTGATCAACATAGCAGGATTCGTGTTAACTTTCAAGCAATGAATGGTCTCTTGAGCTAAAAAAATTACATCAAGAATTTGTCTTCCTTCTCCAAAACCCCCTTTTTCTAAGGATATGATCTTGTTTAATATAGGCTTCAGTCGGTTAGCAATTATGTTGGTGATGATTTTGTAAATGACATTGCATAAATATATAGGTAGGAATTTAAGGTGAGGAAAGTGGAGTTGAAATCCTATAGGGTTGTTCCAAAGACTAATGATTCCTCCACAACTTCCTAGATCTCATTACCAATGATTGGTCAACATGTCTAAAATAAATTTGTTGTAAAGACATCTGGACCAGGATATTTACATGCTTCCATATCCTTTACATTTTGTTCCACCTCTTGCATGGATATAGGTCGGATTAGGATTTGATTTTTCTTTGGAGATACCAGGGTTGGGATTGTGTTGGTGATTGCCTAAATGGTGGTGTTGCAATCTTCACATGGTTCTTTAAGGATGTGACTAAAGTGACTTTTCAATTCAAACTCAATTTCTTCATGCTTCTCTAGTTTAGTTCACTCTATAGTCTTTAGGGTTACAATCTGATTTATGATTCTTCGGTTGAGGAGAGAACTATGAAATAAACATGTGTTCCTATCCCCTTCCTGTAACCATTTAATCCTTGAGTTTTGTTTCTAGATAACTTCTTCTTCCTTATCTCTTTTATTTGTATCTAGCTTGAGTTTCTATTCCTTGATATCTAATTCCTTGGTTTGTCCTATCTAGATGATAAATCTTTGCATCACTTCCATCTCTTTTTCCAATTGGAGATTCGCCTCAAAAATATTCCCAAAGACTTCCTTATTCCATGTTTTAATTCTAGCCTTGATGTGATTTAATTTATGTTGGAATTGATACATCTTAGTTCCATATAGGTCCAGCCTCTCCTGCCACCGATGCTTGATATTTTGTAGGAAATATTGGTGTTCCATCTATAATTTTTCAAATATGAAGGGTTTGGGTATGGTTTTGAGGTTACTCTCCCATGAGAGAAAGATCGACGAGTGATAGGATCCTATAAAAGGCATAATTTCAGCTAAAGTGGCTTGTCTCATTTCAACCATTTCTAAGGAGACTAGGAATCTATCCAACCTGACAACAATCTGATGTGCACCACCTATTTTGTTATTCCAAGTATAATTGTTGTTACTTGTTGGTATGTCAATGAGACGTAGTATCTCAATGATTTCCTTAAAGGACCATTATCATAATCTAACCTTCTTATGCCTCCTTTCCTTTCCTAAACGGATTTTATCGTGTCGAAATCCCCTCATATAACCCAAGGCTTATCCTGGACGGAAAATCCCAACAGGGTAGTGGAATCTAGGAAATCTCTCTTCATAGTCGATGACGAGGGTCTATAGGAATGTGTTAAGTATCCCTACTCCACGGTTTCCAGGACCTTATACCAGGCTAAAACGAACCTAGAATGATATGATTGTATATCTAAACTTATTATATCTAGATTCCACAATAATGCCCAACCACCTAATGCTCCTTCCACTTCCACCACAACTACTTCACTATTCCCCCATATCTTTTGGGCATTATGAGTCATAGTTTCCTAATCACACTTAGTTTCCTGCAACATCACGATACTTGATTTCTCTTATTGAATCATTTACCTAAGAAGAATATGTTTCGAAAAATAACTCAGTCCTCTAGCATTCTAGGATATAACCTTCATCTTAAACTTTTGGTTGGGTAAGGAAATACTTCTTTGGGAGATCAATAGCCTGCCTTAAATCTACCATGAGATCTCATGACTCTTCAATTTTCTACTTTGTTGATTTGCGACCTCATTTCTTCTCCTCCACCCCTAATTTCTTATGCATATTTATTGGATTGGCTCTAGCCCTAAGTCCTCCTGAGGATGTTGAGGGCTAGTTTAGAGTGTTCTATTTGCCTTCCCCTTTTATCATATCTATATGAAGTTGTCTTAAGTAATCCTCCAGCAGGTTGCTAAGATTTTTTTCGCCATGCAAGTCAAATAGGGCATGGATGTAAATATCCAAGTCATATTGTTCCATTTATTGGTGAGTGTTGTCCTCCTCAGAGACCTATTGCGGATATTTCTATGTATTAGTTTCTTGCATTTCAATCTATGTCTCATCTACTTTAGATTTGTTAGGTTGTTGGCATGTTCTTTCTTTTTTTTTGGATTTCCTTTGCTAATTCTGGATTTAAACCATCTTTACTATGTTGATCTAAAGCACCCTCATTATGGGATCCTTCCTCTACCACTTGTGCAAGGATTTGAAAAATATTGGTAGTATTATTGGTCGCCTGAGTCATCTGTCGGTTTGTTTGGTTTCCTTCCTGACTTTATTTTTCTTGGGACTTTCACAAAGTAATCCTTATCCTACTCTTATTTGGTTTTATCAAGGGACTTCTCTACATTCCTAGGGAAGTCCTAGAATAAATGGCCATGCTCATGGCATTTCCTCCACCTAAATGGTATGTGTGGATCCATTCATTGTCTTGATAAGAGATTTGTATTCAGTCTAGTAGAGCCCCAATGACATTCATATATACATATATCCTTGCATATGAAGTGTAGTGCCCTATTTTTTCACCTATGATACTTTTACTAAGGTTCCCAACATATTTCCTAGTCCTTCCATAGTAGTTTTCTCCCATAATTATTGGGGGAGCGAATACATATGAATCCAGACTAGTGCTTCTATGAAATATGGTTCCTCTTTAAAGAACCTCTCTCTATATTCTATACATGTAAATATCACCATGAGAAAACCCTTTGATCCTAGCTTCAAATCTAATTGGCCCTTTGGTTTCCACCGTTTTTTCATCCATCCTATTAATGATTTATCTAAGGGTCGGATTCCCATAAATATCCCAATTATTGCATGATCCTTCATGTATTGGATAACCTATATTTGGCAGGGTAATATTGTACATGGGTTTCTCTATAGAAACCCACTCCTCAATCTACGATTTCATTGTTTCTTCATTGGTTCCTGGTAGGTCAAAGTGTCCTGCCTCATGGGATCCTTCCCTCTACCCTCCATCTCTTTGTCCATTAGGATCAGGCCAGATCCTCCCATGATTAATAATTTAAATTTTCTTTCCCCTTCCAAGGTCTGCATCCCCATCCCCACCATTGAACCATGGGCCTCTTCCATCTCTTTTCCACTTTGTGATATCTGATCCATGTTTCCCTCAAAACCTACCTACTACTCTGCATTGTCACTCTCTTCCATAGAAAAATATATAGGAAGGTATTATTAAAGTGATCCAGATTATATTGAGAATTAAATGAGATACAAACAAAACTGTAGAAGAGAACACATAAATACAGTGAAGCCAAACTTATATTAATGAATAAAATAACATAATATTGTAGAACACAAATTGGTTATAATGGTGGTAGTTTATCTCTAAAGAGAAAGAGATGTCAACTACACTCATTCACAACAAGTTGATTACAAAGAGGTAAGAAGGGGAATTTTATCATGAAGCCTAAAATACAAAGATGAAAAAACACTAAACATCAAAACCTTAACCATAGAAGATGAAACACCAAAAGTATTGGGGGCCCTGAGGTGGTTAGTTGATACATCAACTTCCCATGGGCATAACTTTTGCATACAATCTAAGTTTAGGGAACATAATAGCTCGTTGAAAAGTACTATCCAAGGATTGAAACTTTTGGTTGGGGCCAGGGCATTCCATGGCAACCCTTATCCTTATGAATGTCCAAAAAACACCTTTTAGGACCTCAAAACGGCCCCAAAATTTTGGGACTTCAAAAACTATAGAAAAACTACAAAGAAGATAGAGAATTTTTGAGTCAGTGGAAGAGGTGGGTGACCACCGATATCCACCTGGATCAATCCTCTCCTTTAGGAATAAATGGTCTATGGGCATCATGGTATGTATCACTCTGATTTTTGAAGCACTTGAACATGTCGTATTGAATCCTTCTTCATTTCATGACGTTTGCTTGAAAATTATGCTCTTTGCCTCGTTCATACCTAGAAGGGTGACATGGTGCCCTAGTAAGTTGATTTCCCTTTAGTATGAGTTTCTAATGGGTGGATCTGTGAAAAGTCATCGTATGTTCCCTCCATACTCACCACTTTCCATATTTACTCCTTCCATCTCCCCTATCCTTGTTTGAGCATTGGGATTGGCTACACTAGGAAGAGTTGTACCTTACCTCGTGGGAAGAAGGGGATAAAGTCCTGGAGGGTAAAAGTAGCTGGAAAGAGTTAAATTACAATTTTGAAACCTTCAAGATGATTCTCCCAAGGACCCCTGAGAAAGCAATGAAAATCTTCTTAGTAAGAAAAGGGGACCCACAAGATAACATAAACACTCAAGGTACTAGTTGATGGATAGGAGGTCTCATCACGAGCCGACCTATTATGGACATGGGCATGTAGCGGTATGACATTACCACCTATCTGGTCACCAAATGTAACACACCCATGGTGGGGGCGTCAAAATTTCACTCTTCTTAGGATAATCAAAACCCCTATTCAGGGTCTCTATTCCATTATGCTCTTCCTGAGCTTTCCAGCCACGGTCTCTATGCTCCGAACCGGGCTCAGAGTTGGCATATATCCTCTCCCAAGTTCTTTGTGTTCTTCCATCCATCTATACTCGCATATGCCCGCGGGCTATGACCAGATGCCAAGACAACAGGCGTCAAGACAACCACCACCCGAATCCTCTGGAGCGACAAATATCTGAAATTCACAATCCGATGCCACATGTCCTCAGACATTTTTGATAGCCCTGATTCACTTTGGGACTTGGGCGTTCGTGAGTTTCGAATGCTCCAAATTATTTTTCCTCTGAAGTACTCTATACCTGGAGTTACAGATCGAGTGTCACATGTTTTCCCTGATCAATGGTCGATATATGTCCTCTTCCCCACTTCGGGCGACTTGCGGTCAACACTCCTCCATGTTCTTTCTTCCAGAGTACCAATCCTCCAAATTGACGGATCTCACGCCACGCGTCCTATTCCAATGGACAGTTCAAATGAACTCCATCTCTCTGTCCTTCCAAATTTCTTGTTCAACACACTCCCTTTACTCCCAGAGTAACTTTCCTCTGAAATGTCAGATTTTCTGCCACGCGCCCCTTCCAATGGACGAATGGGATGACTTCGGTACTCTGGCCTTCGGAACTCCTCGTGCCTTCACACTTCAATTTTCCCAGAGTGACTTCCTCGGAGTGCAGGATTTGATGACACCTATCCCTTTGGCTTGGATGGATCAGATCTGATTCGACTCCTAGCTCTTCGATATTTTTGCGATGCAAAATCCCCTTTTCTCCTGGAATTGGTCAGCGTCGGGCTGACCACAGCCTAAATCTGATGGTCTGAGGGTATCTACATGAACCCAGAGATATATGCCTCATAAATTTTGTTCAATGGTCCCTTGGGCCCCAGTGTGCGCCACTCCGAAAGGGACACCCATCAACGTCGTCATTCGACACATGGGCCCCCACATGATCTCGATGTTAATACATGTGTCCCCACAATCAAACTGCCGTGAGGGACCCCGAAGGATTCTTATATCCACGGTCCACATTAAATTCAGAACTTTAGGACCTCGAGAGTTTTGATGTTACCAAACCTCTGTCCTCCCGAAGTGGTCAATGTCGGGCTGACTATATCGTAGATCCGATGGTCAAGATAGTCCCCGGAAATCCTTAGATCTATGACCTAGATTAACTTTGGGACTTCGGGACTTCGGGGGATTCACCTCTTATACAACGAATATGCTCAATTTGTCAGACCTGCAAAGTCTGAAGGGCTCAAAGGGTTAAAGCACGCGTTCCTTATCCATATTTGACGATCATGGAGAACTTCATCTCCTCCCAACCTAACCTTGTTCGTCTATCTTCCAAACGAAAGGATCTGTCCTTTCAGGGCTTGAATCTCGCTATCCTTCCTGAGATTTGTCAGCTCCTTAAGTACTTAGGTATTTTGCGCTATTTATCCTAAACTTAACACTTAGAGAAATCCTCCTTGCACCCCTTCCACTCATTTATCAACTCTAGAACCTAAGGGGGTTCTTGGTCTCTGCTCACCTCGCAGAGACTCGGTGCATACATGCACTACCACTCCTGAGCTTAACAGACTACTTCCTTCAGAACGACTAGAGTGTTGGCATGCACATGTGAGGCTATGCCCAAGGTCAACAAATTCACAGTTCATTTATTTTAACTTGAGCCACCACGGGGCTCAGGAATTTACATGTACAAGCCATGGAATTCCTGATCCAAAAAGTTCTTTTAAAGACTATGGTTAAGTTTTAAAAAATGAGTTCATTAACCATTTAAGAAATTGATGAAAGAGGAAGAATTAATTATGTAACATGACAACGATAAGAAGATATAGAGATCTGGAAATAAGCACAAGAATCGGGAAACCATAACAGCAAAAGTTGTTAACGGAGTTCAGCAATATCGCCTACGTCTCTAGGCCTTTGTCTCAGTGAGTGAGGATTTATTATTTCTCTTCAAAGTCTAAAAATTACATCATAAAAGTGTCAAATGGATTACAAACTGATATTTTTGTGTTCTGCTAGATCTCAAGAATTCAACACAACTGACGGCATTGAAAACGGATGAACAAAGCTCTCGGAAATGGCCTGCAAAGTTGCTCTCCTCAATGGCTTCCCTGCATAAAAATGCCTTTGGCTTCACAATTATACAAAATTTCTCTTGTTATGAACTTGTCCAAGGCTTCCAATAACCTCTGGTTTATATAGGCTTAAATTTGGCAATAAACTCCCAACCTCCCCCTAAGATATGGCCTCAAAAAGAGCTCCAGATCCTCCAATAATGGCCAAAATCTCTCAATATCAGGCTGAAAAATCACTAAAATTCATATAATAAAGTTTAAAAACCCACTTTGGTCCAAACTAGGATGCATCCCCTGAAATTAGGGCCCCTGTTCATATGCAAGAATCCATGTGGCCAAGCGCTAAGCGTTGGCTCCTTAACCTCCGGCCCCTGGTCATGTGGCTTGGCCATATGGCGACGGCCTATGCCTCCACGTGCTCATTTGAAATTTTGGCCCCCTGGTCGTAAGCCTCTGGTTATGTGCCTTGGTCAGCAGGATAGCTGGGCCGACCGGGCGTTATCCCCATAAATCCATGCTATAGTTTTGAGGTCCGAGTCATATTGTAAAGGTCATATGGTAGAGGCAAACCGGGGGCTATACCCATAGAAAAACCGCACAAAACATCAAAGGGTATGAACATGTGGTGAGGGCATATGTTGTGTGCATCGGGGGCTGGGGCTAGGCCCCAACCCTTTTATCCGCCCGATATAACTTGTTGTAAGCTTAAATATTTCATTTAGACCATAGTTTACAAGCACTATCGTGGGAGGGTTGATAGCTCGACCCTGCAAAATCGCTTCGCCCGGACCGGAGGTGACGGGCTCGACTCACATAGATCCCATACATATTTTCCAACTGCCAACCAATGGAGGGGTGCCACGTGGCAGCCCAAGAAATTTCCACTAGGCAGCCCAAGACTAGGCCATGTGGCACCATTACATTTGCCCAGATGAGGACACGTGTCGACCAACAATTCGTCCACCTATCAACCCACGTGTATGCCCTGTCACCTATACGGCCGTGCAGACTGTACATTTAGCTTCCATGTCAGCATTGTACGGACTGTACAATCAGTAAAATTTTTGTTTGTTTGGCAAAACAAACAGAACGCGATATATTTTGCATACGGTGTTTGTTTAAGCCCGTTCAAGTTGTGTTGGGTTTGTAACGACGAGGCTTACGCACACGTCCATTTTGAAGTGATTATGAGAAATTTTATTTTTAGGCCTTCCTAGACCCATTTTGGTTGTTGGATCCCTTTTGGATCACACGTCCCCACTAAGACCTTTTGGTCCTCCAAAGGGATACTAACCAGTCATCAAGTGCAGGATAGGCCACCCCACTTGTTCTATGTCTTTAAACTCTATCTTGTGCACCTGTCTCATCAAGATCAACTTTAAAACAACCATGATAACTGACAACATATTGTTAGCCACTTGTACTCTGTCACATCTTACTGAATCCACTATCATCCATGTTGATAACATTACTAATGATAACATCAGAAATATGACTGCAAATGAGCTAATATGTTTGTAATACTTGCACGACATTAGCTTATCTTGAAGCAAAGTATGATTGAACTTCCATTCTACAATCATCTCATGTTCTTGTTTAAGATCAATTGCTTGATTTGGGACAATTATAGGTGTGTTTCTTGCATGAGATACCTTTCTTAATTGTTCCATTGTTTGAAGAGATTGATTTGCTTTTAAGTGATGAGCATGTACAACATATTCTTTGCCTGTTTTGATTAAGTGATATTGATTTTGTTCCCTGTATAAGATTGCTTTGCGATCATACAAATAAGGACTGCCTAAAACCATTCCACATTCATTGAGTGACTCCACATCACACGTTACCTCATCCACAAACTTAGATGAAATTGGAAAAATTAATGTGCATTGCTTTGTTATGTGCAATTTATGGTTGGTGTTTATCCATTTAAGTGAGTAAGGCCTATGATGCATCTGAGTGTTTAATCCCAATTGTTTAACCACTTCCTCTGAAATCAAGTTAGATTGAGATCCACTATCTATCAATGTGTCGACCTTAGTATGTCTCATTATGACCCTTATGTGAAACAATTTACTTATAGAATCAAATCCATCACCAATTTTACCTGTCAAACCAACCGTTGAGATTTAAGATTCATCACCCGAATCTGATCCCAAGTCTATTGGTCGTGATGTTGTTGCAACTATTTTCCTCCCTTTCCTTTCTTTGAACCACTTTGGTCTCTTCTCGGGATGCAATTTCCAACAATGTTCATCATCATGCCCTTATTTCTTGTAATGCTTGCAAGAGAGCTTCACTTCCTTTCTTGTCACTGAATTTTCCTTCTTTCCATTCCACTTCCTTTTGTCCTCTTTTCTCGAAGATGATTCCCCTGATACACCAACTCTTGTTTTCCCTACCTCAATGTATGTTGCTTGAATAGAAACCTCATCAATATTAGTAGGTCCAAACATAAATACACTGTTACGAATATGTGCAGGTAAACCTCCTATATACTTCATAAGAGTTTCTTGGGTATGTAATGGAATGTCTAACATTAATGCCAGCTTGCGAAATTCATATGTGTATTCTTGCACTGTTTGTCCCTTTATTAGTTTAAGACCTTTCCATTCAATTAAAGCCTTCTCTTTATAACCCAAAGGATCAAATTTCTTTCTAAGTGCAAAAACAAAATATTTCCATGATGGAAATACATTACCCACTTGTTGTGTGCCATTTTGCAACTTTCTTTGCCACCAGATGAGTGTTATGCCTGCAAGACGAAGCGATGCCAACTTGACTTGAGTTGCCTCATCCTTGATTTGTTGCACACTGCAATAAAATTCATCTGTCTGACCCAGTTATAAGGCCTCTCTGCATTAACTTCACCATCATACATGGGTAATTCAAACTTCAAATCAAGATTAAGTAAAGGCATATCATGTTTATGTTTATGGGAATGTTTCCTTGTGGTGGATTTGGAACTTAAACTTGAAGAAGAAGAAGTTGATGGAGAAGAAGGAGGTGAAGGGGGAGTTTTAGGAGGATCCTCTCCTTCTTCACTTTTGAGCTTTGAAGATTCACCTAGAATCGGTCTCTTCCGATCCAAGTAATTATCATATAGAACCTTCACCATTTTCGACATGGTGAAGAAAGTATTTCGAAACTCTTTCTCCTCATGAGTAAGTCCCTCTTATGATGTCATCTTCTCAATTTGAGAAGTTCTCTTTCTCGATCCAATCTCATGATTATCTTCAACAAGATCGCCTTCACCACGATTCATCTTTTCCCTGGAAATCATGCAAACTCAAAAACCAACCGTCAACTAGCTCTGATACCACTTGATCCGAAAAGATCTTTTAAAGACTATGGTTGAGTTTTAAAACATGAGTTCATTAACCATTTAATAAATTGATGAAAGAGGAATAATTAATGATGTAACATGGCAACCATAAGAAGATATATAGATCTAGAAATAAGCACAAGAATCAGCAAACCATAACAACAAAAGTTGTTAACGGAGTTCGGTAATATCGCCTACGTCTCTGGGCCTTTGTCTCAATGGGTGAGGCTTTCTTATTTCTCTTCAAAATTTCAAAAGTACATCATAAAAGTGCCACATGGATTACAAACTGATATGGTTGCGTTCTGCTAGATCTCAAAAATCCAACACAACTGACGGCATTGAAAAACGGATGAACGAAGCTCCCGGAAATGGCTCGCAAAGTTGCTCTCTTCAATGGCTTCCTTGCATAAAAATGGATTTGGATTCACAATTCTACAACATTTCTCTTGTTATGAACTTTTCCAAGGCTGCCAAGAACCTCTAGTTTATATAGGCTTCAATTTGGCAACAAACACCCAACTTCTCCCCAAGATCTGGCCTCAAAAAGAGCTCCAGATCCTCCAATAATGGCCAAAATTTCTCAATATCAAGCTCAAAAATCACTAAACATCATATAATAAAGTTTAAAAACCCACTTTGGGCCAAACTAGGGCGCAGCCCTCGAAATCTGGGCCCCTGGTCATATGCAAGACTCCATGTGGCCAAGCTCTAAGCGTTGGCTCCTTAACCTTCGGCACCTGGTCATGTGGCTTGGCCATATGGCCACGACCTATACGTCCACGTTCTCCTTTGAAAGTGTTTCCCCCTGGTCGTGAGCCTCTGGTTACGTGCCTTAGTCGAAGAGCTAGCCCGGCCGACTGGGTGCTATCCCCATAAATCCACGCTATATTTTTTAGGCATGGGTCCTATGGTAAAGGTCATGTGGTAGCACCGAACCGGGGGCTATACCCATAGAATCACCATGCCAAACATCAAAGGGTATGGACATGTGGTGAGGGCGTATGGTGTGTGCGTCAGGGGATGGGGCCAAGCCCCAACCCTTTTATCCGCCCAATATAACTTACTGTAAGCTTAAATATTTCATTTAGACCATAGTTTACAAGCACTACTGTGGGCGGGCTGGTATCCTGGCCCTGCCAAATCGCTCTTCCCGGAAGGGAGGTCATGGGTTCGACTCTCGTAGATCCCATACACTTTTTCCAACTGCCAACCAATGGAGGGGTTCCATGTGGCACCATTACATTCGTTCAGATGAGGACACCTGTCAACCAACAATTCTTCCCTCTGTCAGCCCGCGTGTCTGCCTTTCCAGCATGCAAACTCACTGCCACATCACTTATACGATCGTATAGACTATACGGTTAGTTGCCACATCAGCACTATATAGATTGTACAGTGAGCAAAAAAATTGCATGTTTGGAAAAACAAATAGAACACGATATCTTTCGCATACGGTGTTTGTTTAATCTCGTTCAAGTTGTGTTGGGTTCGTAACGACGAGACCTACACACACGTCCGTTTTGAAACAATTCTGAGTACTTTGATTTTTAGGCCTTCCTAGACCCATTTTGGTTCCTGGATCCATTTTGGATCAATTCCTTATTTTCTTAAATACACAATTAACCAAAGATAGATGGATACAGTGTAATCATCAAGAAAACATACACACTCCTACAACATTCATAGGATATCCAACTTTCATTCTCAATTACAATGTAAATACACAGGATATGAGAATACTTATCTATTACATGTTATAGCCAACTAACTGATTGTGGGTGTTCGGCCTTCCACCCAACCATAGACTCAGAGGAATTCATTATTAGTGCTCTGGCCACCTTCGTGCCAAGCCATGATATCACCAGGGAATTTATGCCAATTCTCATTGATCCTTTCTCTTTCACATCTTCTGCCAGGTTTATCAGATGCTTCCTCAGCATCAAGCTCGTGACATTCTGCTCATGCCCCATTCTTTGCATGCTCTCCAATATCTCTCTCTTTGTCATGGCCTCGATGAATTTTATCAAATGCTTTCTCAGCATCAAGCTCGTGGTCCTCTGCTCATTCTCTCCTGCTAGAATGTTCCTCGCATTCGCCACTCTTCTCTTCATATTCTCTTGTGTGTCTTGCACACACATCCCTCCTATCATGTTCCCTCCTATCAAAAGGAAACTCGAGTCAGTATGGGTCTGCCAGACCCTGTGGTACTTTGGTTTGACCTTTTGCAGCTAGACCATGCTTCCATTCATGGGCGTGGTTGAGGGTTCAACCACCGGTCCTTTTCTTATTAATTGTCCTCTTATCATTTTCACATTCTTTCCTCTAGTGATATCATGGCTAGTACTTTTAAGGCTTCACCCCCATAGTCAGTTATTGGAAATTAAACAATAATACATTTACATTGTTCCCATGCCACAACATGGTAATCCTAATTAATGATTAATTACAAGTTGGGGGAAACAAGGGTGTTACAATCCCCTTCCCCTTAAAAAGGAACATTGTCCTTGGTGTTCTTTCTTAGTAACACCTGTCATGCCTTTCTCATTCATCCACTTCAGAATTCTTAACCTTCTTCCTTGGTCAGGTCCTTTTTTAGACCCTTAATCTTCATCACCTGCCTTCAATAATTCTTGGACAACAACCACATTAATCATAGTCTCATGCGAAAACATTTTACTGTTGCATAAAATTTCTAAGAAAATTTCATAATCTAGCACAATACTTATATGCGCAGTTTGTGGATTTGTATCCACATGGATGTCTTGTTATCTAGTCTCACTGGGTAAACCCACGGGCCGACATCCCTTTCCCATTACATTGACCCAAAAACCCTAATAGGGGCCCAAAAGTGGACTAAGATGCTTTGCTTGGCAGTCCTTCTTTGACTAGTTGTCGCAATTACAAAATAGGTCAAAATGACCCTGGTTATCCCAAACCTTGGTCAAGGGCCAACAGGCCCCCAACACTCACCTGTGACTTGTCCCGAGTCACTCTGGTCTGCACAATTCTACTTCGAAGGCCTCGAGCTTGGCTCGAGCTGCTTCAACCTGCTTCTTCGTTGTGGCCTCCTGCTGGGTGAATTCCAGGATCACTGTGTTGTTTACTGGCCCTTCTAGGCATTTTTCTACAGTGATGATGACTTTCTTAAGTTCTACCCCCTGGCTTTCTCTCTCAGCAAATAATATGCATGCCTTGTCTTGCATTGGTTGGACACGTTGAGTGACTTCCATCACTTTGCTCTGGATCATGTGTATATGTTGTTGAGTTGTGCATTGTTCATGAGATCGTTTTATTCTATCCACTGCAGACAGAGCCTTCAGTTGTGCCTATAATGTATCTGCATGTTGCTTTGCTTCTTGGAGCTATGACTCCAGCACCTGTAACTCCGGATTCTTTGTAAGGTTCTTGTAGATTTGGGCACTCTGGTTACTAATTTTCTTTCACTCTGAGGCAAGATCTTTCAATTGGTCAATTGTGCTCCAAGTAGTTTCTTCTTGTTGGTCTATTATCTCTTGGGGGGTCTCGGGCACAGCGCGGAGTTCTAGATCAGCAATGCATTGTTGTAGCTTATGTATAACCTCTTCAAGTTGGGCCACCTTCTGTGGAACTCTCTCTTGAGCTGGTACTTTGATAACGGTCACAGAGCGGAGTGCTCTGTCAACTAGTTCCTTTACTTCAAGTTGCTTTGCGAGCGACTATTCCTTGCTTTGTTGTAGCTCTACTTTCTCTTTATCCCATTGTACTTGAAGAGCAAGTTTTTTTCTTTCGAAAAGTACTCCCTGTACCTGTGTGAGAGCTTGGATGGTTCATGTTGTGTCTTCTTGAGCTTGTCGAAGGCGATCTTCGACCATGTCAACAATCTGGTGAAGTCAGGCAGGTTTGTCTCCTGGTTCTACAGTCCCTCCTATTAGAGGTGTGATGTGTACTGCGCGGATGAACTGGAGTGCTTGTTGAACTCCTTGGAGTTCGATCTCTATATGGTTATACATATGCTCTTGCTTTGCCTCCTGCTTCTCTATTATCTCCTTTGAAGCATCATTCACTGCTGCAATGATGAAATCAAAGTCATCCAATGTGAGGGCAATTTGCATCTTGGTTATAGGGGTCCTAGGCTTCTTTCGGGAGGATGCTTTCAGAGGTGAGACCTTCCTTTTCTTTGACAAGTCTTCTTCATCCCTAGGTGGTGGTACTTCGCCTTTCTGTTGTTCAATTTCTGCGCCTTCTATCTCTTCATCATCACCTCCTTCGTCTGGTGTGATAGAGGTAGTCCTTACGGATGCACAGTCTACTTCGTGAACCTCTTCAGGCTTCTTCATTTTGCTTGGTCTCGGTGTGTCCAGTACAGTCTCTGGGCTATCAACATCGGATAGCTCTACGAGGTTTGCTGGAATGAGTAGGTCTGCTGACCAATCCTTGGTGATCTCTTCGAGGTCTTGTTCAGTCAACTTGTAATAAGACTGCAACTGTTGCTTATGTTCATCAGCTCGCGTTGTTATATACATGAAGTGGCGATCCATGCTGAACTTTATTAAGGGTCTGAATCTGTGGAGCATATTTGGGGTAATGTGAGGCGTAGCTTGGATGGCGGTCTTCAGTTGGTTGTAGTATACGTGGAAGATGATATTCGACTGCCATTGCTTGTTCATATCGGTCGAGTACCACAGGGTACTGAACCTCACAGCCAAAGGTTCAAATGGTTCGGTCTCTAGGAAAGTGGCACCCTCTAGCATCTCCCATGCTATGAAGGTGATCATTATCAGAAGCCAACTGAAATGGAACTCATACCCTTGGTCTTGCGTTTCCCTTTACTCCAGTTCAAGTTGATTCACCAAGTACTTCGCCCAATTCATTTGAAGTCCTTCTGCGCATTTCCCTGCGAGATCGACTACGAATCCAGTTACTTGGGTGGGTCGGTTCTTTCGGAATATCTTGCCTGCGATCAGCTGATAGGAAAGGCGCACTGCACCACTCTGAATAGAGGCTACCTTGTAGCCTTGCATGCCCTTCTAGACATCGCCATAGGTTTCTTTGATCTTTGTTGCTAGTGCTATGTCGGTGGTCTTTCCAGGATAGAACTCTTGTGGATCAGGTCCTTGCATGCCGAGTCCTGTGATCTGATTAATCAAGGTGGGATCCACCTTGACACGGTGGTTCAACCATAAGTAGCCTCCGTGATAGAAATACATAAGTATCTTTACGCACGCATTCACCTCCTAGTGTCTGCCAAAGTGCGGGATCTTCATGACATTCATCAATGTTGACTGCGCGAGGCTCTGGGTCCAAGACTGCGAGATGATATTCGAGTTTGTTCCCTTCATCTTCGTTAGATACTTGTGCAAAGCAAGCATACTATAGACTTTCCTATCATTGAGGTTGAATTCACTAAACTTCAATACTGTGAGCTTATTCTGATTGACAAGAACTACGCGCACCCCTTTTGGAAGGTATACAGTAACCATAGCATACTTGAATTCTCGAGGCACATTGTCACGGTTGATTTCACCACGCAGAGGGGGTAGGTAAGAAAGAAAAATGCTCGAAATTAGTTTAGCATTCTCCAAATCGTCTCTATGTTTAGTACGCTTCTCGTCGACCCGTCGAGACGATCCTGCTCGGGCAGTGGACGAAGAAGCTGCTACTCCTCTTGTTAATGATGCTTGGATTCCAGTGGAAATTCCTCTTTATGACATGACTCTCTCAGTCATTAAATCAAGGAGGACTTCTATGATGGACCCTTCGACTGCAGTGATTTTGTCAGACATACGCGCATGGAATAAATAATCGGGGTCACGATGATCTTGGGCACTACACGAGAATGATTAACAAGGATGTGATGATCACTATAGACACTTGCTATTCTTCAAGATTCAATTTCTCAGTTGGAAAAAGTGTTCTTCAGGCATGGCGCGATGAGATAAATAGGTAATCTCAGCAACAGTCTACTTGCAATGGGTATGGGGCCTCTGTTAACTCTGTTCTATCCGTTCTGGCGCTTTCCAACGGTCTGGTGGTGATCCTTTAATGCCTTTATGTCTGTTTGGGGCGGAAGTCAAACGGGTATATCGGCTTCCAATGGCTATATTGTTTTTCCATGGTGAAGTGACCCATTTCATTGTTTTGATATCTCAGCGAAGCTCAAATTATGTGAAGTTTTTTTCTGCGATGTTCCATCTAGAATCTCTTGCAATTTCTCCCTCTTCTTATTTAACTTTCTATATTTCTTTCTAGTGAGCTCCGTCTTACTATTTATTTTCCCATTCTGATTCCTATTTTCCTTGGATATAGTCACTTCGCGTTGTAGAGGTTCTTTCTTAGGGTTCAGGTATAACATCTCTTTTTTATCTGAGATGGAAACTTCAGTCTTCTGTGAGTCCTCTGGCATTCTGATAACTTCGACGTTCAGGTTCCTAGTGTGATATGGCTTCAATCTGTTTTCTTGTTCTTCAATCAACTGCGTGATCCTTCTGTTCATGAAGTCTTTTAACTCTTGTCTCTGTTGTTCTAAAACTTTTTCGTCTTCCTTCTCACTGGCTTGATCTCTTTCAATCCAAGGATTTCCAAGTAACATAGTAAACGAGGTGTTGTCCTCAATGAATTTGATAATCTCAAAATCTTCCTCTGTCGAAGTTCCATTGGCATTCATAGATATCTGAGGGAGCCTTCCACATAGGTTTACCAATTTTCCTCTAAATAACCCTATTCCTCCTAGAGATGGATTCATAGCAGGCCTCCCTATAGCTTCCCAAGATTTTTGTGTCATAACATTCACCTGTGTTTCCTCATCGAAAACATAGTCAATGTCGAAGTCCCCTATACTTACCTCGATGCATTCTTTTTCTCTAAACATCTCTGCTAATCTATCATGTTGGTGGTCATTCAAGGTGTCTTTCATCTGTAGTAACATCTTCTATGATTATTTCTGGGGTTCTGTTATTTCTGGATCTGCTTTAGGGTTTTCTTAATGCAGATTCATTTTTTCAAGCTTAGCAATCATTTTAGGGAAATCCAATAATTTGTGATCTAGAGCTTTGCAACAAAGACAAATGGGTCCTCCACCAGGGCATTCTTTAGCTAGATGTCCCGGTCTTCTGCAACTGTAACAGAGGGTTAATCCTCTTTTTCTTGTAACTGGTCCCCAGCCTCTTCTGTACTTCGCACCAGGATCATAGGGGTCAATCTGCAATAAATTATTTCTAGGATCGTACATCCATTTGTTAGTCCAAACATTCTTTCTATGCATAGGTATAACATATCTATCATTATACTTATCAGATCTATTCATATCAAACTTTCTTTTGTTTAACAATGCCCTAGTTTTCAAGCTATGACAGAATCTATCAAGAATACCTAAATCCATGCTTTTAGAAACAAAAATTTCGACTAGTCTTACTTTTACAGAGAACAAAGCTTTCAGATATAGAACTTTCTTACCTTTATCAGAGCACAGAACTTACAAATATTGCCTCTTTCTTTAAGATTTGACCTCTTTTCTTGAGGAGCTTCCACTTTTACTTTTCTTAGATCAAAAAGCGTTCAGATCAGGCTTATTTTCTTCAGTATCAACCTATTTTCTTGCAGATCTGAACTCTTATCTTCAGATCTGACCTTTCTTTCTTGGCACAAAGCTTCACAGGTCAATTAGGACACTGTGCACTAGGGAAAAATATCTACGCACAAAGATTACTTTGCACAAAGATTCTTCTTCTCTAGTTCCCAGCAATCATAGTTTCAGGTCCTGATACTGCGCACTTCAGCAGTAGATCTATGCACAGAGCTTCTATTTTCTTTACTTCAGTTCCCAGCAATCACAGTTTCAGGTCCTGATATTGAGCACTTCAGCAGTAGATCTATGCATAGAGATTCTCTTTTCTTTACTTCAATTCCCAGCAATCACAGTTTCAGGTCCTGACAACGAAACCATTTGTTGGCACAGAAGGGCAGACCCCGGGTTCAACGCTCAAGAGCGCACCAACAAAACCCTAACTACCAGCCCTTTTGGCAACAACTACAAAGCAGATGAAGTCTCACCCGAGGTAGAGGCAAGGGTGGTTACAAGACTCAGGTGTCTGCAACCTTAGCTGGGACACAGATCTGTGATTATACTACTTACAGCTCACTTAGCATCAGTCAACCATTAATATCCAACCCTTATTCTACTTCGCAGATAACACAGAGCATCGCAATATTCACTTAGATCTACAGTATATCAGCACTTAGCAACAGTAATACATCAGGTCCTGCAGATCATCACTAAGCACTCGCACATACATCAGATATAATAATCATATATATCTAAGAAGCGCAAAGCATAAGTGAATATATCAAAAGCACATAGCATAAGCAGAGATAAACACAATGAATCAAAGCATAGAGTGTTACACATAGATTTACGTGGTTCACCCCCACCCTGGGGCTACGTCCACCAACTCTTCTTCTTTATTAGTATCTTCAATCATCAGTTACAGCACAGAGCACAAAAACCCTTCTTTGAAAAGGACAGAAGATCTGTGTAGCTCGCTAGATCATTCTTCCTTACACTTCAGCACAAAGCCTCTTACAACAACTTGCACTTAGCCTTGCAAGCTTCTTGTGATCATGCACAGAGCATTTACAATCCACTTTCGGTCACACAGATCTAACTATTAGCACTAAGTCGTCTGCCATACATCACATAGATTCACTACTACTTCTATCTAGCCTAAGCATCTATTTATACATTACAAAAGTGGGCCTAAGCATGGGTAAACCCACAGGCCAACATCCCTTTCCCATTACATTAACCCAAAAACCCTAATAGGGGCCCAAAAGTGGACCGAGATGCTTCGCTTGGTGACCCTTCTTTGACTAGTTGTCGCAGCTCCAAAATAGGTCAAAATGACCCAGGCTATCCCAAAACTTGGTCAAGGGCCAACACTTACCACGGGGTTCTCATGGCTCAACAGTGGCCTCCTTCATGCTTTTTAGCTGGATAGCTGTGATCCTTCCTTTCTAGACAGATCTTTTCTTCTCAACTGTATCACATGCATACATAACTCATGAAACATCATCACAATTCTAAATTTCAGAATTTTATTACAAATCTATCACCCACATATTTTCCAATTTCTTCATTTATTTTTAGATGTGTTCCGCACAGAACTAGATTCAAAAGCATGGGACTTTCCTCCCCATGGCAGTTTATCTCAGCACACAATCGGTCTTCCTTATGGGCTTACAACATTTCCATATCCAAGACTCTTTCTTCCTGCAAGTCCACTTTCCTCAACCAAACAAATTGTTAGTTTTCATGCAGACTATATTTTCATACGATGCATACTAATAGTCCAAGTCATTTTCATCTATTCAGGGTATATAAAGCAAAAAGGAAATATTATTATTATGTAAGCATCCTGTCATAATACTAAATTTTCCAAGTGCAATTCAAATATTAAATGACTTTAATCAATGTGCCAATGTCCATGGCCACATTCAAACCCAATGCACCCTCACATTGATTTTCAAGTTGCCACACTTGGTAGAAAGCACCCTGTTATGGTGTGTTGGAGTTTAACCAACCTCTTCACCATATGTCTTATTCCTCCTCATTCACTCTTACAGAAAGATTGTGCTTCCTGCTACAAGCTAATCACGATTCCAAATCAGAGCACGTGAAACTAAATGTTTCTCTTGAATGCGCCCAAGCATTCTTCCTTCATTAGTAACGAGGGTGCCAACAGTCATGGCCACCCAAATTTGATTTTATCTAACACCTATAAAATGTAAGTAGAAATATTGGAAGGTCCTCCTTCCTCAACGAAAAATTGATTCTATGTCCTTTATTCAAACATGCATTTCCTCGAAGCAATTCCATGCAATGTGCTAACTATGAGCACCTGAATACTCATAGAACCAGTCCCTACGACCACAGTCTAACGCAAAGTGATAAACTTTATCTTACTTGACTGGACCGGAGGAACTCCGTTTTCTCTCCATCCAATCGAGAGCTATGACCTTAGCTCTATTCTTTTCGACGCTATCCTTTCATCTCCTGTGTCCAGGTGCTATGATTCTGGCTAAACCCCTTTCCTGCAAATTGACAATGTAGATCCATCCTCCCCCAGATCTAATGGATTTAAGGGATTGTGGAACCTCAACTAGCTCGCGATTTAATTCTCCTTCTGATCCCCACAATTAATGCAGGTCGTTCGATATACGATCGGATCCCAAACTTAAAATAACGCTATATTGAATTTAAATTGCGGGTACAAGTCTCGACGTTAAACCGTGTACATATGAAATCTCCACATTGATCGTAGGTCGTCGATCTTAGCCCTCTATCAATTTAAACCACACGATTTCCAGATAACAATAATTCTAACATAGAAGTGTTTGACCGAGAATTTAGGTTGATACAGAGCTTTGATGTGCTAAATTCAACCACAAAACCCAATCATAGTACGAGTTTTACATGACATTAACGTGTGGGTTCCTTGTACGTTATCCCACCAATCGTTCACAGATCGATGGTTCAAAGCGATTGAAGAATCCCAATATGCTCGCTCCTTATCAGAGAGTTCAATCTCTGCAATATGAAAAGTGCTCGCCCGACAAGATCAACGAATTTGGTTGATTGTGGGTCGTGAACTAGTACGCTCATAAATTTCACCTTCACTCTCCGCTATGATTCCCAACCATCAATCTATGTTCACATATCGACAGTTCGCAGTGATTGTGGGGCCCAATCTCCGCAATCTGGAAAGTGTTCGCCTGACTCTATCTAATCGTGGTTGTTTGATATTCCACCCCGACAAGATCAACGTCGTTGGTTATTGCAGGCCGTGAAATAGCACGTTCGTTAATTTCACCTTCGTGATCCACAATGATCCATGATCGTCGATCTAATCGAACGACTGGTGTTTGATCTGTTAACTCCAATGGATAATGAAGTCGATTTGGCGACTACGATTGGTCTTCCTTTTGATTAATGACTCGCATTCATCTCCTATGTTGGGTTCTTGAGTACCCTGATTTGATCAGGGGTTTTTTTTTTTCCTGAATCATACTCTACTTGGGTATCTGTGGCATACAACTCCCTTTCAAAAACATTGTGCATAACGTTAAGACAATAAAACATTTCCAGACATGTCCTAGCACATCTTTATGCACTTCATCACATTATCCTTAATGTTTTCATGAGTGCAACATAAACAAATCTCTATTGTTTCTACAAAAATACGACCATCATCACTATGGTTCCAAAACATTTACTTTCATCTGTGTACCATCTCTCCCATCCCAGAGAAAACATAATACTCAGCAAGAAAAGAATTGAGGGCTCTCCCCTTCTTCCAATTCTTTCTACATTGCTTGGGACTTTTCATCCTAGTTGAGTTATCTCTAAAGGCCTCACTGCCTTTTCTTAACATGGCTTCAACCAAGCCTATTCAATCCAACATACTCATTTATTCATTCATTAGTCTTCTATTTATTGCATGATACTTTCAAAATGTAATACAGGATTATTATATATATATAAGCTTGTAGCTCACTGCTTAATTCTCAGCAGTTATTAAGGTTGTGACTTTGTCCTCCTGATAGAGTTTTCACACAGTTCTTCCACAGGGAACTCCCTCAGCATGCAACTTCCTTATTGTGTGTCTATCACTATCTTTGATGGCCTCAACCTTGAGTTATCTTTAGTTGTTTACCAAATATGTAATGGCTCTAAATTAATTTAAGCAACCATTAAATTACAACACCACAGTAAAATTTAAAAATTACTTAATCTAGCACATTCGCAATCTAATATTTCAAGTCATAAAATTTAATAACAAATTTAATTCAAAACAATTCATAACTCTAACCTGAATCTAATGCTGCCGCTTGCTTCCTTATCTTGCTTCCTTAGCTTGCTCCTTTAGCTTGCTCCTTAGGACACCACCCAAAACCAACCTCCCTGCCAACTAGTAGCGCCTAGCCCTAGGATATCAACGGATATCCTAGCCCTCCGAGCCCAAAACCTCCAGCAGCCCCCTGGTGCACTATAAATTCCACTCTGTCCAATACTCAAAGCTCTCCCCAAAATCCTTTCTCCACTCTCGTAGAATGAAAAATCCCTCCCCTCTCAACTCCATTTCCCCCCCTTATTCCTCCTTCACCGCCTTCCCTGCATTCACTCCCCCACCTAATACCTTATCCCATTCTTAAAGACCTTATCCCATTATTAAATGCCTTATCCCATTATTAAATGCCTTATCCCATTCGTTTCCATTTACG
>ML797646.1:299307-337534 GCA_009831015.1 Picea engelmannii
AAGTCAAAAGGTGGTGTTACATACACCCCACCTTCGAGAAACATGTTCTCGAGGTGGTCAAAATAGTGAGGGATAGTCTCGCCATAGTGTCTCGGCATCTTCCCAAGTAGCAGATCCTAGACTATACTTGTCCCACTGGACCTATCTGTGTTGCTGGCGATGATCGAGGTACTGCGCTCGCTACCATTGAAATCCCTGCAGCTTCTGTCCTTGGCGCAAATCTGTTACCATATGGCGGTGGCCTTGAGCCCCCTCCCCTAGGAAATTTCCTTGGGGCCTTTCCTACGAATCTCGGGTGATGCGGAAATGTCGGTCTTGCACCCCCAGTCAAGTTCATATGTTCTTCCACGTAACGAGCATTTTCCACTGCCTCTGCCACTGAAGACGGCTTCCACATCCTCACCATATCTCTTATCCTAAGGTTCAATCCATAGATGAAGCGCTATGCCTGTCATTGGTCACTATCCATATACGACACATATTTGACCAGTTCCATAAACCTGATCTCATATTCTTCTACCGTTTTGTTTCCCTATACTAAGGCATGAAATGCCCCAACCTGTTGTTCCTCGTAGTACGCCGGTAGATATTTCCTCCTGAACCTTTCCTCGAAAAGTTCCCAAGATACTTTGTCTAGGGTAAGGTGCAGTTGTCTTTCCAAGTTACCCCACCAATTCAGGGCGTTGTCCCTTAACTGAAAAATGGTGATCTTCGCCTTTGAGTTGGACGCATAGTCCCTTAAGGAAAAACACATGGTCATGCCTTTTAACCATGCTTTCGTGCGTTCACTGGCGCGACCTCCGACAAACTCCGAAAGTTTGATCTTTTGCAACTCTCGCGTGATGTCTTCAGGTGGAGGTCTTCCCCCTGAATCCCTTGACGCTTTTGGATTACCCGTTCCAGGCGGTGGGGGTTCCACTTCAGTTCCTGCCGGTTGTCGCCCCTTTAAAGTCTCGTTGATGGCTTCCAACGAGCGCAGTATGAGGGCGAGTTCGGGCGATGGTGGTGGTGGCGTTGGCGGTGCTTGCGACGACGCTCCCCCGCCTCGACCTCCTCGAGTCTTGACCATCCTGTGTGCATTGACCTGCATCAACCAAAGTTGTCAGGGTGAGTTCCAGGATGTTTTAAATTGGTGCTACTAAACTTTAGAAATGGGGTTAGGCGTAAGTTTTATTTACTTGTCTGTAAACAGACATTACTCCATTAGGGGATTGGCTAGTTTAGGGTTAGGTTTAAGCATCTAAGCTTCGCTTCTTCGCCCCTACGAAAACAACTATTGGTTTTTTGCCCTATAGCTACGTTAGCCTTGCACCTCTATGCTTACGCTCCTAGTGCATATGTCGCCTCCTTCCCACTCGTCCTAGTCTGAGCCCTTTTAATTTACGCTTACAAATTGATTAAAAATGACTCCCGACCTTATGTTTATTAATTTACGCCGATATGCGTACACCTATCGACAATGGCACAATCAATGATCTTTTAAACTTATTTAACCTTAAACCATTATCTGATAGCTATGCATTGAAGATGCTGGCATATTCTTAGTCGTCCTCCAAAATCAATGGGTTAGATTTATTGTTCATAACTTTCTCGCATTTATCAGGGTATCCCTTAGCATGTTTACTCTCTTTTTTTTTTTTTAAACATTTACCTAATCACATTAAAAATGTTGTAAGGTTATATAATTATCACGTTTAATGATTAAATAGGATTAAACTGCGACAACTAAATAATCGTCCACAACTGCCAGCCACGTTTCGGCGTTCACCAGCGTTATGTACCTTTCGACATTAGTGTTCTTCTTAAGACGTCGCGTTGAGCACATACGTCCCTTTGTGGGCTCCTCCATTTATGTCTTTGGCGCTTGATAGCTTGGCATGCGACCTGTATGGCTCTAAAAGGTGCTTGATAGCTTAGCATGTGGTCTTGGGTATGATGGTTAAAGTATTTATTTGTGAAATTATTGTAAAAGAAATAACGCATGGCGCGTTGGTAGGGCGGCCATTGTCAAAGCCTTGCACGGTGGGGAGGTCTGAGGTTCAAATCCCACGGACTCCATTTAAATTTATACTAAGCCCTCTATTACTCAAACCTAACTTAATATTTTATTAATCTTTTAATAAAATTAATAAAGTTAATTAGTTTAATTAATTATTAATTAAACTTTATTAATTATTTATTATTTATTCTTTTTTTAAAATAAATACGCTAGTGTAACTTTAAATTATAAAACTAAGATTTAAATAAATAAATAAAAAGGAATTTGATTATTCGGAATGAAAATTCAATTATTAAATAAAATAAAATAAACATTATCTGGCAGCCTTTAAGGTCGGGCTCGGCATGAGGCCCACGTACCCGGCCTCAGGCTCTCAGTCTCAAACACCTAAGCTCGTCTTAATCCTAACGCTGCCTCACTTTCGCCTCTCGCCTCTTTGCTCTGCTCTTGGCGTTGGTGTATCGTTGCTACTACTCTCATTCACAGAATGAATCTTTCTGCTCAACAGAGCTGCTCAACAGAGTATTCCAATGCAGTTGCTCAGCTATGGCTGCTCGAGTTCCCTCGTCGTGTTTCTCCAGTCCACGTTTTAATACTTTCTTTGCCCATTTCGATGTATTTTTATGCTTCAAAATCATTCGTTCCTGTGCACGATCGAACTCCTGCTTCATGGCATATTCCTTTGCAACTTCAGGATCATTAGGTATTTCACCTAAACCTGCTTTTACCCTTTCCTTCTTTAACAGGCGGTGATATGTCTTAGACTTAATCTTTTAATGTGCTTTGCTTTCAACTCATGGCAAAACATAAGGTTCTGCATTTGCAGGTCGGCCCTGGCGTTCCCTTACTTGTTCAACAGTAAGCTTATTTAATTCAAGCAGCTCAACACCATCACTTTTCTGAGCTTCCACCGCACGTGTGAGCGTTATTGGCGGGCTTTGGTATTTGATAATGTCATTACCAGATTTTATTTTATTTTTTGTTATTATATTTATTTTTTTTATTCTTCTCTTGTATTTTCGTCTCTTCGCCCAGCAAGTGCATGGTGAACATGGTCCACACAATCTCCCACGCATTTTAAAAAAAACACGGTTGTTTTATGGTTTCTTCCTTCAAGACTGAGGGATTTCGAATGAAATTCGCTCTCTAACTCTGCTCTCTAAATAATCCACGCTCACTAACTCTGCATTGGGTTCAAGATGCAGCCTAGGTGTACTCAAGTGCCCTCCGAACCACGCGAGATGGTCGCCTATTACACGGATCACTAACTCTACAATTCGAACCCTACTATTAAATGCCAACCGCTCTTGGCTAAGTTGATACGAGTCGACTTCTTCTTGATCCCATCGTCCTGGAAATTTAAAGGGAAAAAATTTGAGAGAGTGTACCAACAACTTAACGAGTTATACAGAACCGATTACCTTTCCTTTAGGGCAAATATCCTCTTAAATTGAAACAATGGTTGTGACATAGTTTGTTGAAGGAGTCATCGACGAAATTCTTTGTAACTTTTCTGAGAGGTTTCGAACTTGATGCCAAAGGACCTCACAGATGGCAGGTGACTTCCGTTCCCATGCAAGATCATTTACACGTTCCCTGGAAGGATGCATGGGAGAGTCTGCTCCACAGAAAACGTTGGCAAAGGTAGAGTTTTATATTTTGAAACTAGAGGTGAATAAATTCGTTGAGGGTTCCTCAGCACGCTCAAAAAAAATAAAATAAAGTGATCGTTTCCGGTGGATAGAACTCTTATGTGTTGTGCAGTGGTGCATGGACGTTTTTGGAGAATTTTATGGTTGTTTCTTTATTGCAAACCCTAGACTAGAACCAAGGCCATTATAACAAGGACCTGCCTGGGTTGCATGCTAAAAATAAGCTATTTCATCTCCATTTTCAACTCATCCTACTGATTTTTAAGGAACTGTTATTGGATTCTCAACCCTATTGCTCTTTTGGGACAGTATACCGATGTCGACCATGGACAGCACACTGTTGACTTTCTCTCTTATACGTAAGTTTGAATAAACCCAAAGACTGCAGCAATGCAATTAGACACTATTCCGAGGATGATGGTCAGAGGGTTTAATCAGCATCCCAAATGCTGAACAAACAAATCCCTTCCTTCAAGGTTGACTCAGACAGCACATCAAATGTTGAACTTTCTCTGTCGTTGCCAGGTTTGATTTTAACTTTGTACATGGTCATAGTGTTTTGTATTTGGCCTGTTGTGCAAGGTTATGAATGACTATATCTTTCTTGCTATTCCTGAGATGATATTAAATTGCCCGATAATGGAGTTAGCTGGAAAAATGTCCAATTCTGGGAATATTGCAATCAACGTAGCTGTCTTAGAGCACGCAAATTGTTATCTTTCCATTAGACCTGGCAAGTGGAGGTATCTATTTAGCTGAAGTTTTCCTGGACTTTTACCCTGCTCCAATTGCAACACAAGCACAAACAGCGTACGAGGGGTATCATGCCACCAGGGAGATTGGAATCCTGGTGAGGCATTAACAGCGTCCCTCTTTCACCAACCCAGCAAGTAATTTATTGACTGTTTTTTTTTTGTTTCTTCTCGTTTATTTATCATTTGAGATTTAGGTATATGCTACTAAATATTTACTACTTTGTTGAATTGCTACTAAATATTTACTATGCTGAATTGCTGCTAAATAATACTACTTTGCTAAAACATCAGTTATCCTCGCATACTTTCTGGCGAGTGTGAATGCAGGTTATATAACATTTTCTTCATAGATATTGTGCATATTTGACAACAAATATATACTTGCATGCTATTATAGTAATGCTGGACGATTCATATTTCTCTCAACAATCAACTAAAAATAAGTATTAGTAATTCCGCTAAGCAACAACCACATTCCTTGCATAGCATGCATGAATATCTTCTAATGCAGTGTGGAAATCAAGCAAAATATGTCCACAGCTGGAGGCAATTGGAAAATCTAAAATATTTAAATAAACAATCCAACTAAAAGGAAAGTAGGATTAGGGATTAACATAATCATAAAACACCCTGAAAAGTTTAAACTTTTAGGCACAAATTATGGGATTGCTTCCCTTTTGAAATAAATTGCTTCTATTTAAATTTTGGGCAGTTAAAATTAAGATAGGTCGTGCTTCAAGAGGTGGTTTGTGTAACAACACTTAGTTGTTTGTTTTACTTCAGTAAATTCATATTTTTACATTTTCCATTCTTGTTGCATTTATATATATATATATATATATATATAATCACTTAATAATGCGTTTAGTTTGGTTTGCAGGTTAGGTGGGAGGGACTTTGGCCCTTAAGGCTCCAGTATTTCAACTAAGCTCTAATACCAATTGTAATGGCTCTAAGTTAATTTAAGCAACCATTAAATTACAACACCACAGTAAAATTTAAAAATTACTTAATCTAGCACATTCGCAATCTAATATTTCAAGTCATAAAATTTAATAACAAATTTAATTCAAAACAATTCATAACTCTAACATGAATCTGATGCTGTCGCTTTCTTCCTTATCTTGCTTTCTTAGTTTGCTCCTTTATCTTGCTCCTTAGGACACCACCCAAAACCAACCTCCATGCCGACTAGTAGCGCCTAGCCCTAGGATATCAACGGATATCCTAGCCCTTCGAGCCCAAAACCTCCAGTAGCCCCCCGGTGCACTGTAAATTCCACTCTGTCCAATACTCAAAGCTCTCCCCAAAATCCTTTCTCCACTCTCGTAGAATGAAAAATCCCTCCCCTCTCAACTCCATTTTCCCCCCCTTATTCCTCCTTCACCGCCTTCCCTGCATTCACTCCCCCACCTAATACCTTATCCCATTCTTAAAGACCTTATCCCATTATTAAATGCCTTATCCCATTATTAAATGCCTTATCCCATTCGTTTCCATTTACAGGAACGTAACTTAAATTAGTATTATATTTTTATTATTAACCATTAATTTAATACTTAATTAATTAATGAATTAATTAATGAATTAATTAATAATTAAATCATTCATTAACCCTCATGAACACTATTTAATAATATCCAATTAGAAATGTTATTTTAAGATATAAATACAGTTTAGCTAATCTTTTAGGATTATTATTAAATTAATTATGCTTAATAATCAAGGGTCGTTACAAAATATTCCATAAGGAATATAAACATGCATCTTTGTCCTGCACCCAAATTTTGTATCCATACATATTCTGGTTTTGTTAACTTACATCCATGATGTACTTAACAATATGCATGATCAGAAGTTTGTGTGTAGATGCCATGGGTATATTTCACAGCCTACATACATCTCTACTTTAAAAATTAGTCAACTCATGATTGTTCAAAAGCATTCTCATGTGATTCTCAAGGCACAATCATTTTCATCTTATCCTGACAACAAAACATCCTTTCTCATTTACTCTTTCATTTATTTATACTAGTATTTCCTGAGGGAATGTAGTGCATTCCCCTTAAGCTATCATTCAAAACAGAACTTCCATGACTCTTTAAAAATGGAGTCAACCATGCATCCATGGTATTCACTTAATATTGGCAAGTGCAATTCTTGCCTTACATATTACTCATCAAGGCAACCATATTTTTCCTTTAGTATACATATATCCTTACATCATACATGTGCATCACTTTCATATTTAATATCATTCATACCTAACTAGTATTACTATCAGGCTTCATATCAAGAAGCTTCATAATGCATTAAATCCATGCACTCAAACATAAACACACACAAACCTAACCAAACATTCATAATGCAAGCTCATTACTTGCACTCTTTCCATGTTATTCATGCACATGGGCATCTCAGACTTCCAGATCCTCCTCCAAGGATATTGTTGCAATCCTTATGACAAGCCTCATAGGAACACTCAACACCGAGTTTCCCTCTCAGTTGAGAGCTTGCATTCATTCACATGACATCCACATGGAATTTAAATCAGACATAGTCATAACTATGTTCCCTTTTTATATGATAATAGCTAGCAAGAATACACTCTTGCATCAACCTCCCTGGAACATTACCCAACTTATAAATACAATCTGGGCAATTATAACCATGCCCAAGGTGACAGAATCAGCCAAAATAGCTTCCAGCTATATCTATATGGCTACCATCCACCACTGGATGTCAATCTAACCCATTGGGCTTCTAGAAGTGCCCCAACACTTCCTTTACCACATACATGATCAACATTTAGTCAACCATTTTATCTTAATTTTAACAATTTAATGTCTAATAACATTTGGACTATTCCTTTAAAGCCCAAATGCAATTTTGAATTATGTTACTTACTAAGTATCCTAGTTCAGAAATCCATAGTATCTTTAGGTCAAGATCGGTCTTGACCATTACACCTAGAATTCTTCCTTATGATCAGTAGAGTCAGGGATGGAGGCCACTCTCCTCCTCCCACAAGAAATATGGAAGATTAGTTTCCTATCCACCAAGAAAGGGAGGTTGTTGTGATTTCTCACTCAATCACTCTATATTTCTATAGCTTTGTTTATCATCTTGATTAGAAAAACCCTATCCAGCAATTCTTGTACCTAGAAAAAAAAATCGTTTCTCAGTCCACATTGAAACCAGAGAGTTGCACATGCTCTTCATTTTCAAGGAATGGTCACCAGACTCATTCCTCTGATCATGAGGGATTATACACATATACAAGGTTTAACCCTTCATTAAATCAGTAGTTATTACTGCTACGGATCCTTTCCATCCGTTCACATCCAAGTATTTCTATTAGTGTCCATCA
Source organism: Picea engelmannii (assembly GCA_009831015.1). NCBI lineage: Eukaryota > Viridiplantae > Streptophyta > Pinopsida > Pinales > Pinaceae > Picea > Picea engelmannii. Next base: position 307,084 of record ML797646.1, read on the forward strand.
GCATAATCCCACTTCTGTAGGATCGGCTATGATTTCTCAAAGAAATGCTAGGCTTCCTTTGTCACGGACTCAGCATGATTCAATCTCATTGGTTAAAATCTCAACTGTATTTTAAATCTGCATCCTTCTACTCAAGGCACTTATGCAGATGATTTATGTTTGGCAGTAATATTCTCCACGGGCTCATCTTAGCCTTGGTAACCAAATCTTATGACTGTACAACAGCACGTACAATTGCACAGTGAAGTCAACTTCTTTATTTGGGAACATTAGCAACATACAGTGCCAATTTCCAAAACATCTATCGACAATAAATGATCGCATTCCTCTCTTCATCAGAGGTTTTCTAATCCTCTTAGGAATGCAGTAAGATAGGGTGTTACCCATTAAAGTCCTCCATAAATATTTTCATATGAATTATGCATGAGCCCAAGAAGGCCAAGTGTTTTTGTCGAGATCTGATACCAATTTGTAACACACCCATGGTGGGGGCGTCAAAATTTCTCTCTTCTTAGGAGAATCAAAACCCCTATTTGGGGTCTCTATTCCATTATGCTCTTCCTGAGATTTCCATCCACGGTCTCCATGCTCTTAACCGAGCTCAGAGCTGGCATATATCCTCTCCCAAGTTCTTCAAGTTCTTCCATCCATCTATACTCGCCTATGACCGTGGGATATGACCAGACACCAAGACAACCACCGAGCGAATCCTCTGGAGCAGAAAATCTTCGAAGTTCATAATCTGACGCCGTGTGTCCTCAATGATTTTTTACGGACCTGATTCACTTCGTGACTTCGATGTTCGGGAATTTCGAACCCTCCAAAGTATTTTTCCTCCAAATTACTCTATACCTAGAGTTATATATCGAGCGCCACATGTTTTCCATGATCAACAGTCAATATCTATCCTTTTCCCTGCTTCGGGTGACTTGCGGTCAATGCTCCTCCACATTCTTTCTTTCAGAGTACCAATCCTCTAAATTGACGGATCTCACGCCATGCATCCTATTCCAATGAACAGTTCAGATGAACTCCAACTCTCCGGCCTTCAAGATTTCTTGTTCAACACACTCCCTTTTCTCCCGGAGTAACTTTCCTCTGAAATGACAGATCTTCTGCCACACGCCCCTTCCAATGGACAACTGGGATGACTTCAGGACTCCAACCTTCGGAAATCCTCGTGTCTTCACACTTCGATTCTCTCGGAGTGACTTCTCTCTGAAGTGCAGGATCTGACGAAACCTGTCCCTTTGGCTTGGATGGCTCATATTTTCTTTGGCTCCCAGCTCTTCGAGAGTTTTTCAATGCAAAATCCCCTTTTCTCCTGGAGTTTGTCAACGTCAGGCTGACCACAGCTTCAATTTGACGATCTGAGGGTATCTACCTGACCCCAAAGATCTACAGCTCATAAATTTCGTTCAAGGGTCCCTTGGGTCCCAATGTGTGCCACTTCGAGAGGGACACCCGACAATGCCATCATTCAACACATGGGCCCCCACATGATCTCGATGTTAATACACGCATCCCCACAATCGAACGATCGTGAGGGACCCTAAAGGATCCTTAGATCCATGGTCAACATTAACTTCGGAACTTAGGGACTTCAGGAGTTTTGATCTTACCAAACCTTTGTCCTCCCAAAGTGGTCAACGTCGGGCTGACTATATCGTAGATCCGACGGTCGGGATAGTCCTTGAGCATCCTCAGTTCTACAACCAAGATTAACTTTGGGACTTTGGAACTTCGGGGGATTCACCTCCTGTACAACGAATATGCTCAATTCGTCAGACCCGCGAAGTCTGAAGGGATCAAAGGGTTAACGCCCGCATTTCTTCTCCATATTCCACGATCATGGATAACTTCATCTCCTCTTGAACTAACCTCGTCCGTTCGTCTTCCAAATGAAAGGATCTTTCCTTTCAGGGCTTGAGTATCGCTATCCTTCCTGAGCTTTGTCAGCTCCTTAAGTACTTAGGTATTTTGCATTATTTCTCCTAAACTTAACACTTAGAGAAATCCTCCACGCACCCCTTGCACTCATTTATAAAATCTAGAACTTAAAGGGGATTCTCGGTCTCTTCCCACCTCGTAGAGACTCGATGCATACATGCACTACCTCTCCTAAGCTTAATAGACTCCTTCCTTCATAACAAATTCACAATTCATTTATTTTAACTTGAGCCACCATGGGGCTCATGCATTTACGTGTACAAGCCAGGGAATTCCTTATTTTATTAAATACACAATTAAGCAAAGATAGAGGGATACGGTCCAATCATCAAGAAAACATACGCACTCTTGCAACATTAATAGGATATCCAACTTTCATTCTCAGTTACAATGTAAATAAATAGGATATGAGAATACTTATCTATTATAGGTTATAGCCAACTAACTGACTATGGGTGTTCCTCCTTCCACTCAACCATAGGCTCAGAGGCATTCATTCTTAGCGCTCTGTCCACCCCCATGCCAAGCCATGATATCACCAGGGAATTTATGTCAATTCTCATCAATCCTTTCTCTTTCACATATTCTGCAAGGTTTATCAGATGCTTCCTCAGCATCAAGCTCACGGCCTTCTGCTCAAGTCTTGTTCTCTGCATGCTCTCTGAGATCTCTCTCTCTGTCACTACCTCAACGAGGTTTATCAGATGCTTTCGCTGCATCAAGCTCGTGGCCCTCTTCTCGTTCTCTCATGTTGGAATGTTCCTCACATTCTCCACTCTTCTCTTCATATTCTCTTGCCTGCCTTGCACACACATCCCTCATATCATGTTCCCTCCTGTCAAAAGGAAACCCGGGTCCATTTGGGTCTGCCAGACCCTGTGGTACTTCAAGCTGAATTTCTGCGGCTATACCATGATTTCATTCATGGGGGTGATTGAGGGTTCAACCACTGGTCCTTTTCTTATTAACTGTCTTCTTATTATTTTCACATTCTTTCCTCTAGTGATATCATGGCTAGTACTTTCAAGGATTCACCCCCACAGTCAGTTATTGGAAACTAAATAATAATACATTTACACTATTCCCATGCCACATCATGGTAATCCTAATTAATGATTAATTACAAGTTGGGAAACAAATGGGTGTTACACCAAACCAGGGTAGTGTCTCTTGGTGGCATAGCCAAGAGAAAGGGGGTCTCATTAAGAGCCAACCTTCTCATTTCTATGAAATGTTTGTGGATAATGATGTCACCTCTAGTCATTAATCCATGACAGTGGCCCTCGACTATTCCCTTGAAGCACAAGAGAAAAAGATCAAAACAAATAAAGATAAGAATAAAAGGAAACGAAAGGGCTGGAAAAAAATTGCATCCATGACAAGGTGCAACTTATCTTCCATGAAGGACCCCATAAGGAAGACTCTACATTTCCTTGTTATCACATGCACCCCATGCCCAAATATTTGCCCCTTGTCACCTCATACAATTACATGACTTGGACTAGATACCACCTGGGAAACACCCCAAATTTAAGGGGGATTATCCCAATAGGACACCCTGAGACCCTCTCCAAACCTAACTTGTCAAATTGAATAATGTCTTTGAGAATTTGTTTGGGGTTAAAAGGGGTTTAATGCACATGTTCGGGTAATTTAATTATTAGATGTGATTTACATGCTATGATACTTATGAATTATGAACCCTTGGAGGGCGTACATGTTGTTTATGTAGGACCTGCCCGGTGGAAAGGTACACATGAGAAAATGATTAGTTCAAACCTTCATGAGGGCTCAAAGCCCATAGATGGATGTTGAAACCCCAGCCATGAGTAAGAAGAGATTGAAGGTTTTCATTAGATGAAGGAAGGACGTTTCCTTTGGAGGCACTGTGGAAGACCCAAACCTAAGGTTTCATGCTCCTCTTGCCTGAACATTAGCCTTGGGAGGCCTTGAACGTCACCTTTGCAACCCTAGACATGACCTGTCAGTTGGGGTTGTTACATTGGAGGCATTCATGAGGCCATTGGCACGTGTGGGCAAATTTTAGGCCTTTGGAGGCCCGATGTTTCATCTCCTTTTCCCAACATTCCACACTTGAGCCCCAACATCATCCTAGGAGGGCATGATGTCACCTTTAGAGGCCTAATTAGATGCAAAATGAATTTATTTTGGTAAAAGTGTATTTTTTTAGTAAACTGGCCAGGTCGGCCCTGATTTTTAACCTAAAATTAATTAAAGGTCAAATTTTGGTAGAAATAGACATAAAGTGACATTCATTTTCATAATAAATCATCACACACAAGTGGTGGTCTGAAATTTTTTCCCTCTTTAAGGGTTATTGGCTGAAATAACTAGTGTGCACCTCTTGGGAGAGCTTTATGGTGGTGTATTTTGGCATTTTTCATGGTGGAATGGTCTTCAACTAGGGTTTGACTTGAATATTCTTGGTGAAGTAAGTGGAAAATCTGTATTTTTATTCATTCTATGAATGTTTGTGGTAAAATTTACTTGTTTCATGTCTAAGATTATGAAATTGCTTGTTTAAACCCTAGGGGAGAAACAACAAATGCTTATTTCTCTCTATAACTATTCTACTAGCTTGATCTTTCCAATTGTACATTTTCTTGAGAATGATTATTAGCGCCCTAAAGTTCTAGCTCTCTAGTAATCTCATTCTTGTCACCAACTAAATTGTCTTTCAAAAAAGATAAGGAAGGAAGGTATATTAGGGCCTAGAAGTGCCTACTCTCTAACAAAACCTCCCTTAAAAGGGGAAAATTCTTGAGGCCTTGAAATGCCAACACCTCTTGCATTTAATTCTTCCCTTAGCTAAGCATTATCATTATTATACTTCCCAAGTAATATTGTTACTGTTATTGACTCCATAAGCCCTAAAAGGTAATGATTTTTACACTCTTGTGGATGAATGAGACCAAACAAACCTTCAACACATCTTCTTGAAACGTTCACTAACACTAAAACCAATATTACCGCTGCTATAATTGATGTTACATCCCTATTTAGCAGCCTTAATCAGCAAACTAACCCCTAAAACTAACCCAGAAATTTGCATTTTCCTAGGTGCTATCATCCTAATGTTTTAGTCCTCCTTTTTTTAGTGTTCTAGGTGCAAATTTCTGAAGTTGTTTGAGGTTGTTGTTGATGTTGTAGCTATTGTTACAACTATCATTGCATCCCCCTAACACCCCTCAAACTATCCATAAAACCACTAAACATTTGTACTAAGCAAACTATAAACATTAGATGTTGAAGTAGTTTTCTTATTGCTTTATTATAGTACTTTTTCGAAGTGGTTTCTATTTCTATCATCATCATCAATTAATGTTGTTATAAGTGTTTGGATATCCATTTAAGTCATTTATTGACTTGCTTTTAATATTGAAATTGCGAGTGACAAAATACTATCAAATTGCAAAGTCTTTATATCATTCTTGTCATCATAACTTGCGATTTTCGGATACATTGTTGCCGCTATAATTTTATCTTTTCTTGTCTTTAGTAGCACATATCTCTATTTGAAGTCACTAAATTGAAACATCGATGTCATTGATTGTTGCTAACGTTTTTTTTTCATTGGTAAAGGGAAAGTATCATTCACCTTGAATTTCTCCTTAACCCCAAATAATACCAAGTGACTTCTTCCTTTGGAGTGACCTAGAGAGGGGTGGGCTTTTCCTTTGTCTTATCTCCCTTCATCAACCAACTAGGTCTTGGGACGTCTCCCTTGGAACATAGTTTCTTCTCCTCCTAAATAGAAATAGGTATCTTATTGGGGTAATAGTGATAGGACTACCTCTTTGATACGTCAATCTAGGCCTACTTGCCTTTAGGCTTTGGGAAAGTATAGATTGTGCTATAACAATTTTGGCGTTGTTGTCGGGGAACATTGAGTCAATTTTCCTCGAATGACAAATTTTCGGTAAGCCTTTTTCTCAAATCCTTTCACTTTTCAAAGCTTACCCGGTGACTCTACTAAGGGTGATTCCCTCTTTTCCCTTTGATAATCCCTAGAAGGATTATTTGGCGACTCCACTAATGATTAATCCAAACATGGCTTCTCAATGCGACCTGGGTAATTTTAAACCCTTGGATATGAGTGAAATATTGGGGTACCCCCAACAAATGCCTCAAAGGTATGTAAAATGGCTCCCTAAATTCACCGATGATGATGAGGTTAAAGTCGAAGACCACATGAAAAAATTCTGGGCCTTTTTTCAACTCCATCCTATCAGTGATGATGTTGAAGATCAAGCAATGAAACTTTTCTCTTCCACTCTTCATGGAAATGCTAGAAGATGGTATGATAGTCTCCTTGATGCTAGTATCACATCCATGGATCAACTAGAAGATATTTTTCTTGAAAATGGAGCATCAAAGAGTATGTCTATTCATTGCTAAATAAACTCAATAACATAAAAAGGAATGAAAATGAGATTGTTAATGAGTTCCATACCAGATTCGAGAGGTTGTTACAATGAATCCCTAAAGAATCTAACCCTGGAGAGAGATATTTCATGTTTCTCTATACTAAGGAATTCTCAGGAGAATTCGGATTCCTCCTCAATGATAGGGATCCAAGGACGATCCAATAAGCTTATCACATAGCTATAGAAATCGAGGCAAATATCTCCTCACCCACGGAAGAATATCTCCCTACTCCATAAGTCAAGGCTGATAACCCTAAAGATTCCCTAGATACACTTAGTATGGATAAATTAGCTTCTCTTGATATCTTCGTTAGTAAATTCCAAAAAATATGGGAACAATTCGTCAACCAACAAGAGGTTGAGGAGAGGGATCCTAATGAAGGTTACCAATCCCATGAGGAAGAGAAAGAATTTACCCATGCTTCTACTGAGGATAGTGAGGACCTGGTTGAAGAGAGAGAGATTGAAGATATCAAACATGGTCATGAAGTATTAATGGGTGCTCCTCCCTCTGATGAAGCCATCTGAATCCTATTCCTCCTGCACAAGAATAAGAGGATGAGGTTAGTCACCTTCTTTATCAGATTTTTTATGATACCCTATTCTATGATTCAAAAGGTGAAGAAGAAAGGGAATCCTTGAACGAGCTACGCCATTTGTATTATGAAGTTGAATATGTAGGGGCAAGTCATGAGGATGAGGCACTGATGCTTATTGTTCCATTTCATGAAGTCATCAAAATATTCGACCCTCCTGCACAGGAAGAAATGAATAGAGTAAGTTGTTACCCTTTCCAAGATTTTGAATATGCTTTCTTTTGTGATTTGGAAAGTGAAGAAGTGTTAAAGGAGCCCTTGGATATTTTAAACCCTTCATGTTATGATAAAGGTAATGACATGGTTTATAATATTGATGAGTTCATACATGTCGGGAAATGTAAATGGGATGTGATTGTGTATGATGGGGATCTCATTTACGACATTGAAGGTCATTTCCAAATGTTTCCTTTACAACTATCATATGATGTTACTACTACTTTTGACATTTGGCAACAGGGAGATGATGTAGTTATAGATGTTTTCCAAGCACCCAAGGGTGACCTAGTTCTATGTGTTAGCACTCTGTAAATTTTACCTGGCTGATAGACAAACGACAAAGGTAACTGTTTAAACCTACTTTAGAGCTAAAGCACTAGCCTGCTCAACTCAGAGAGGGCTCTCTCATGTCACTTGATATTTGTTTGGAAATTGGTGGCTAGATTTTAGTTTGTTTTGGGGGGTTTTTAATAAAGTTGTTGGAAAGGAAGGGGAGGAACACTCAGGGATATGGAGTCAAAATTCTAAAAGTGAATGAAAACAATGACCAGCCGGTAGAACTCTCCAGAAGATAAAGACTAAACTAGGTGATGAGTTTGAGTTATTCTTGAATTTAAATAGGGTGTAGGAAGATAAAGAAAACAAATAATTGCATCAGAGCATTACTAAAATGAATTCTGAATTAGTTAAGAAGAAATACACACAGCTTAAATTACTTAAGCCAAGATCGTCACAAGATGAATTATGGGCCTTTAACTATCCAATTTAAACAAAAGAAAGTGTAAATGGAATAACAGATCACGGGAAATACATACGATGAAAGAAGACAAAGCTCATATCACCACCGTTAGAATCTTTTCATAGAGACTTCAAAAGCTTCTGCATATATAATCAATTCAGCTTCAGAAAATTACAATAGAGTTTGAAACAACCAAAAGGGTGCTCTTGCACTTCTGCCAACATTAATTCAAATTCCCCAACATTTATACAATTCGATTACAATGGCTAAAACCGAAACATTTCAACTTCTAAAACTAATAATAGTAATTTCAACTGGCAGTCTCGGTATATGAACCGATTTACAATGATTAATCAAAAGACATTTCAAAACTAAAATGGATTTCTTGATTGCTCAGCTTCCTTTACGCCATCTAGATTGTCCTGATCTTCTATCAAACTCGCTGGCTTGGTGACACCTGCAGGTCACTTATTGGTCCCGGGAAAACTGCATTTCGTCTTGCCCAGCCACACGATTTCCTTCCATTGTGACTCGGAAGGAATCTCGTAGTCCATCATCTCCTTAATCAGAATCTCTAGGTCAATACACATGGTGTAGGACATAATCGACAAGCCAATCTTCATTGTTTTAAATTGATTCAAAATTTCAAATTCTATGGCCAAATACTCTACCAGACTTGGGCCTTTCATACTTTCCTCCATAGCTTCAAATTTGGAATGCTCCATCCTACATTGAATGAGAAGAGAATTGTAGTCTTCTTGATTGTATAATGAACCTTTGCCATCCCAAAATGGCAGGAGGCGCTTGAAAAAAAATTGTTCAAATGTGTCTTTAAACTCCTGCATATTGTGCTCCATTTGCATAGCTTTGTTCTGGACCGATTTGAGCAAGTTGTGCTTGGCGATGATTTTCCTGGCCCAGATGATCAAAGAAGTTATGTCCTTTACCCCAATAGTCTAAATATCAGTAGTGGGCACACAATTCAACAAATCAATAGTGTTATGGGCCCATTCTGAATGTTTCTTGGCTAATGTTTCATTAACAACAATACACTTGCTTCAGGCTGTAGTAGCCATGTTGTCTTTGTCATTTATAAAATTCAGATAAACTCTGAACTTAGCGGCCTCTATAGAAATAGCATCCCAAATCACATCTTTATCTCCTTGCAACAGTGTTTTACCTTTTAATCTTGTCCTCAGCTTGCTTACTCTCTCTTGCAAATCTTGATTCTCCCTTTGGAGTGGAGCCATCCTTTCAGCTTTTGTTTTCATCTCTTGTCTCAGCTTTTCCAAGGCTTCCTTAAGGTTTTTGATTTCCCCTGTCTGTAGACTCACTTGGGACATGGCTTAGACCAATCCATCAGTGCTCAATCCAGCTTCCGCATTAGAAGGTACAATGATAGCCATATCTTTTTTTGTTGCTTGCATCTGTAACCAATTCTCTTTCTCCTTTTCCAGCTGCAACACTTTAGCTTTGTAGTTTAGCGCTTCATGTCTAAATGTTTCTTTCTCTTGCTCAAGGACCATCAGCTCTATTTCCTGTGGATTTTCAGTAGGGGACATCTTTAGCTTCTTCTTTAGACCTTGGATTATCTTGTATTTCTCATCTAAGGAAGCCTTTACTCCTTGAGGGCCTTCAGACTCCAATCTTTTGACCTGTGTCTGCCAGGCTTTGCTGGATTCTTTCTCTTGTTTCAATTGTCCATCTAGTTTGAGTGCATGTGTTGTCAATATTGAAACTTTCAGACTTAAGCTTAGATATTTTGAGTATAGCATGTCACTGGAATTTCTGTGAAACTTTACTTTATCTGGGGCACCAATATTCTCATATTGCATCTTGATTTTGGACAATTTATCATCATTTGTTATTTCTATATTAAACATATTTATTTCTACATCTCTCACTGAAAACATGGACGTCTTGTGCTGAGAGAGATTCTCTACTTCAGGCAGCAGGTCTCTTATATCACTGTTGTTCATACTTCCTATTACATCATATTGGTTCATAAAATCTTCTTTGGATTGATATACTGCCTGAGGTGTCTTGCTAAATATGTGCTTCTTGCTGCTGAAAACCCTTGTGTTGCTTTCACATTGTGGTGTGCTTCCTGTACCAACTTATTCCGTCTTGCTTGCACCTTCCACCATCTCCATGCTCGTTTTCTCTTTAGGTTCTTCTTCTTCCAAGTCAACCACTTGAGAGGGTGGTGTAATTTTCATCTTCTTGGGAATATCTTGTTTTCTACCGACACCCAGAGCCTTTGAAATGTTCCTCTTATTATAAACACTCAACTCTGGGGCTTTAACAATCAATCTTGGAGAATCTTTATGTGTCTGGATCTGCTGAGGGGCAGACTCTGGTGGTTTTATCCGGTCATGCTGCAAAGTGACCTCCAGATATGTACGTGTTTCCAGATTAGCCAGTTTGTAAAATACTTCAACATGCTCGTGCTCATAGGGGGCCAATTTGCTCATCAACCTTCTCTTTGATATGATCTGATGCGGGTCATATTTCCTTCCTTGCAATTGTGTAAACCCGAATTAATTGAATTTGGCTTGGATCTTAGGTAAACAGGATTTGTTTTTTACCACAAAGGGTCCAACTATGAAAGGGAATTTTAGGTTAGATGCCTTGTGTTCTTTCAGAAAGTGCTATGTTTTTGAAATGATCCTTTGTCTGATGAACTCTAAGGCGAAAATTATGGGAGTCAAAAAGACTGGTAAAAGATAAGGTCATTCTTGATAACCATACACCCATATCACAGTAGATTGTATGAACAACATCTAATCTCCTACTCTGCTCTCTAGATTTGGTTGTAAAAAAAATTTCATTTCTTCGAGAACCCTAGGCAAGTCTGAGCCGAAGATAAGACTGTACACCCTGGACATGATTTTATTGATGAAAATAAACATGGTGATCCTTTTACATTCAGTTGAGATGAAAGAGGTTTCAGGGAATTCAGTCTTGCTCGATTCCAGGAACATCCTCAGCAAGTGCGTATAGTATATGAAGTGTCTCAATGAACTGAAGTTTACTAGTTGTCAATGCATATTATCAGCGATGAATCTATCAAAACTAATACAGATCGACTGATGAGACTCTGACACAAAAAAGGTTAACAAGAAACCTAACATGAATTCTACTACGAACTTGTCGTTATATAACCCTAAAATTTGGCTAAGCAGGGAACAAGCCCACTGGACCTCAATGATCATAATGCTCACACTGACAGGTAATGACAGACTTTCCGAGTGGTGTTCAAGTTTGACAGTGGTTTGCAGAAACATGGTTTTTACTTCTGGAGGGCATTTTCTATAAAATGTGATCATCTTCTCTTCATCAAAGGTTTCTGACGCAAGACTTCTTCTATGACATAAGGATTAATGGAGGCTTGAGTCGTTTTGAGGAAAGGGATCCTCTTCCCAACATTGTCTAACAAATTCAACATGGACACAGAAACGGGCGAGATTGTTATCTCTGTGTTGGAAACATTGGATTCCCTGTCAATTAGGGCTTCTTCTCTAGAGGCGATGTCTTGTTCATTCATGGATAAAATGACAAGATTAGCGGCCATTGTGAAAATACCTATTAAGCAGCCAAGAAAACGTGAATCTAGTCCAACTTTGAGCTTGAGTTTCAAACGGATGGTTTGCACCAAATTTTGAAAGTTTGAATGCTACAAAGTATCATAAAATAATGTCGTGGATTCTCCTTTTATATGCGCATACCGACATCGGGGATTGGAGAAAACGGTCTTAGGCAAACTAATTTTTACCCCGATGTGGCTCTAGGGGCGCCATGCATCCATGAATAAAACCATAGTGGTTTTCCCCAACCCACCTTTGAACAATTAATCCTTGCGCTACTTCAATCGTCGATACGAGTTTTAGTCGTTGATCGAGATCAACTCTAAGATATATGATACATCGTGTCCCAGCAACTTCCGATATCTGATATTGGAGAAAGCAGTCTTAGGCAAACTGCTTTTCACCTCGATGTAGCTCTAGAGGTGCCACGCGTCCACGAACAAAACCATAGTGGTTTTTCCCAACCTGCCTTTGAGAAATTATCTTTCGTGCTACTTCATGCCCCGATATGCCTCTCAGACGTTGATCTGGACTACTCTTAGATCGAAGGTCCATAGAATCTTTCCTTTCATGCCTCCTCTATATTTGTCTACATGCCTCCATATAAGACTTTATCCTCCAAACTATCACACCTCCACAGCGTTGTGGATTTTCGCTAAATCTCTGAAACTCGGAGCCTGATCTGAAAATCGTTATGATGATAACATAGGCTCCAACTGGGGATATTATCCTCCCTGCGAGGTAGAAAATAATTGAAGACCAAGTGCCTACCCATTAGGTTGTGGTCTATTAGTACGATATGAATTTGTTGATCTTTATTCGAAAAAACTTAAAATATGTCCAGCATATCTCAAGGCCTTCACCTCGGGCTTCAACTATGCTGCTTTATTCCAACTTTTCATGCATAAAGAAAAATGCAAAACAATTATTTACAATGAATGGCGGGGTGATGGTTTTTCAAACAATGTAATGCTTGAGGAACCTGTCATTCATAGGCCCTCCTCTAGAGAGTTCTCCATTACTTTCCTGTAACAAATAGGCATTTCTCCCATGGTAAGCTATGATTTTGAACAAACCCAGCCATAGGCTATCGAATTTCCCATGTTTCCCTTTATCTTCGTTTATGGAATCCCATTTTAGCACCCAATCTCCTGGTTTGAAGTCATCCAATTTGGTATGTCTTTCGAAAGCCTCCTTGATCTTGTATTGGTGTAGCTAGGCGTTATGAAAGGCCTTTTCTCTGGTTTGTTGTACGCTGATGAGCTCATCATTTCTTCTCCTACTAGCGTATGCTTCTGCCTCTTTCTCCTGTAACAACTTCATTACTGGAAATCCTAATACAATAGGAAAAATTGCTTCAGCGTCGTAGACAATTTGGAAAGGGGATGTGGCAATGGATCTCTTTGGGGATATTATGTCAACCCATAGTGCGTGGATGAGATTTTTGTGCCATGCCTTTTTATTCTCTTGCAGCAGTTTTTTGATGATTATGAACAAGCTTTTATTCGAAGACTCATCCAACCCATTCCCTTGAGGATAGTATGACGTGGAATGACCAAGGGTGATGTTGTAATCACTACAGAATTTCTCCAATTTCTTAGACTTGAAAGCAGTTGCATTGTTTGTTATAATTTTGATCGGGCATCTGAATATGGACAGAATAGTATCTTCTAGGAATCGAATGATGACATCATCTGTAGCATGTCTGGTGGGGACTGCCTCAATCCACTTAGTGAAATAATCAGTCGCTGTCAGGATCCATTTGTGTTGGGCAAAGGATTGTGGATGGATCTCCCCTATGAAATCAAGGCCCCACTATCTGAAAGGAGCTTCCACTGAAATGGGTTTTAAAGGTAGAGCCTGCAATTTTCCTTTCCCCTCAAAAATTTGACATTCATGGCACTTTGAGACTTCTTTATAGACATCGGGAAATATGGTCTTCTAATAAAATCCATCCCTCATAATTTTATGCAGGGTTGTCTTCCAATAATGATGACCTCCACAGTCACCTTTATGGAATTCTCTGATGGTTTTCTCTGCTTCTGCTTCTATTAAACATCTCAATAAAATCCCCCCTGGATCTTTCCAATATAGTAATTCATTTACTATATAAAATTGTGTTGCCTTCAATTTCAAGAACCTGGCCTTTGTCTTACTAAATTTAGGAGGAGCCTGTAGATCCTTCAGCACAAAGATGGTATCAGCATACCATGCAGAGTCAATAAATTTATGGGATATTGGTGGAGTCTCCCTTTCTTCTTATGTGACTTCTGACAGATCTGCTGTGAAATTTGTCCCCAAAAGTTCACAATTCGTTTGTGCCATCAACCTTGCCAGCCCTTGCCCTCTGATCAACTTTGTGGGCTTGATTTCAAGATCATACTCTAATAGCACCGCAATCCATTTTCCCCTCTTCCCTTCCAGATCGGGCTATGTCAAGATGTCTTTTACTGAGCTACTGGGAACATAAGCAGTGATATGTGAATGTAAGATGTAAACATTGAATTCTTTCAATGCCTTGACTAAAGCATACGCTTGCTTCTCCATTATTTCATATTTCAAAGGGGCATATCTTAATGTCTTACTATAGTATGCTATGGGATTCTCAAAACCCTGGTCATCTTTCTAGAGTAGCACACCTGAAACTGTGTGTTCTGAGGTGAAAGAGAATAGTATGAAGTCTTTCTCAAAATTGGGACTAGCCAGTACAGGAGCCTTTGTCAATGCTACTTTGATGTCTTCAAAGGATTTTCTAGCCTCGGGGATACACTTGATTTCATTTCCCTTCTTTAGCATATTGGTAATATGTTTTATGATCTCAGCCAAATTAGGGATGAATCTCCTTAGGAAGTTCACTTTGACCAGGAAAGATTGTGCCTCCTTTTTTCTTCTGGGTATGCCAATTTTCAAAATCCCTTCAACTCTACTAGGGTCTACCTTTATCTCTTCTTTCGAAATGATGTGACCCAACAACTTTCCTTCTTCCATGGAGAAATTTGAATTTTTAGGATTCAAAGAGATCCCGAACTTTCTGCATTTTTGAAACGCTCTTCTGAGATGTTTGAGATGTTCTTCATCTGAGGCAGAATATACAATGATGTCATCAAGGTAAATAACAATGAATTTATCCTTTTCGTCAGCAAAATCTATATCCATAGCCCTTTGAAATGTTTCCCCTGCATTCATAAGCCCAAACGACATCTTGGCATACATAAATGGTCCCCATGGTGTGGTAAATGCAGTGTTTTCTTGGTCATCAGGGTGCACCATAATCTGATTATATCCAGAGAAACCATATAACATTGACATCTTTTGAGATCCCACTATCTTTTGTAAAATGTGATCCATTTTAGGCAATGGATAATGGTCCTTTAGAGACACCTTATTTAGATTCCTGAAGTCTACACACAGCCTAATTTCTCCACTCTTTTTTCTAACTGGCACCAGGTTGGCCACCCATCTGGAAAACCTCAAGGACACTATGATTTTTCCTTCAAACAGTTTCTTTACTTCTTTCTCTATCAATGGTAACAGGAGGGGGTTTATTCTTCTTAATTTATGTTTGAATGGCTTGTGATCTTCTTTGATTGGGATAACATGTTGGATTATATTGGTATCATAAAATTTCAGCTCATCATAGCACCAAGCAAAGACATCAGGGAATTATTTCATTAATTTTACATACCTCTCTTTGACTTCAGTACTAAGCTTCTTGGATAGCTTAACGATCTTTGGATCCTCTGGAGTTCTGATATTGCAATCTTCCACATCCCCTTCATTTACTTAATCTTTGGGCTTCTAGCCATGTCATTATTATCAAAGAGCTTCTCTAATGGTACTAGGCCTTTAGGAATGATGTTTCTTTTCAACTGTACAATATCTCTGCCAGCAATTTGATTGTCAAAATATCCTTCCTTTGTAAAAACAGTTGCATCCACCTCATCATCGCAGTATTCATCATCAATGTTTAAATTCCCAAATTTGTTCTCCATTTTTAGGAAGATTTCTATCTGTTTGTGGTTCTCGAAGATTTGTTAGTGCTTCATATTGTCCAGTACTGCTGGCCTATACTTGACTTCAACCATATAGCTTTTTTCAGGGAAAATTGGGACTTTGAACATTGTTGCTGAAGTAGCTAAGATATCAACAACCTAATTTTGTTCTCTTGGAATTGTTGAAAGATTGCATTCTGAAAATTTCTCCAGGAGGTCTAGTACCAGGTTTCTGTAAGCTCTCATTCTGGGTTGTTTTTCTTGGTAGATTCCTTTGATCTGATTTATGATAAGCTCAGAGTCTCCAAGTACAGCGATTCTTTTGGCACCTAATTCTTGCAAAACTTTCAACCCCAATATTAACGCTTCATACTCGGCCATATTATTTGTGCATTCGAAAACAAGTTTGTAAAAACATAATTTTGAGTCTTCGTTGGGATGATAGATCCATACACCAGCGCTAGCTCCTTCTCTGCATGCAGCTCCATCAAAATTAATTTTCCATATCTGATCCTCTGCATCACCTTCCTGCTCTGAAAGTTCCTCCGCCTGCTGGTTAAGCTCATTTTTGTCAGTTATGATGATCTATGTTTCCTCTTCTTTAGAGCATAGGTCATTGAAGAAAATAGATGACCCCAATTCAGTTTCTACCGAATAGATAGGAAGATTGCTCAGCTGTGATTTATTGTTGACCATATATTTAAGCAGAACCTCTATGTATAATCTTTTGTCTTGACCAAAGATAGAAATAGTAGCATATGACATATCCATTTGGAGGGTTCCTTTTAGTTTTGCAACCCATGACCTAGACAACAGCATACCAAATTTTGGAGGGATATCAATGACCACTACGTCCATCACCATATTCTTAGCTGGGATTTGTGACAAAGAAACCACCATGTCTTTGATCATGCCAAGGCATTTCACCTTTCTAGAATCGAAGGAGAACAGGTCCTTATAAGGTCTTGTGACATCGATACCCAATTGGTCCATGACTACTTTGGGCATCAGGTTGTGATATGCTCTAGAATCCAGCATAGCATTGTGTAGAATCATGTCATGGATTTTCAAACTGACATAAAAAGGAGGGAATTCTTCATTTTCATTGCTTTCTTCTACTCTTGGCCCAAATAGGATGGTTGGGTGATCATCTTGTATGTTCAGGGTATCAGAGGTTTTTCACATATAAAGAGTCTTGATGATCTAATTTATGTACTCGCTATTCTTGATCAATTCATTAAATGGTACTGAAATCTTTATTTTATCCATATCACTTTCGAAATCGAAAGGGGGTGAGGTTTTCTCTACCTCTTTGGTGACCATTTATTTTCTTGTCAATAATTTTTTCTGAGGTTCTTCCTTCTACTTCCCCTTTTCCACAACATCCTTTGCAGTTGAATCCTTTACAGCAGGATCTCTTTTGGGCTGGCTTGAAGAAGGTATGTTGTTCTGAGCTTCTTTGTTGGGATTCCCCTTTGGAGGGTTTGGAGGTACCTTTTGATTTCGAAGGTTATATTTCCTTTGGAATTGCATGATAGCATTTTGCAATCCAATCTCATAATCTTCCCTTTCTACTGATACCCTCTCTTCTTCATCTTGCAAAAAGATCTCACTTTCATCCATGAACTGGTCTTGCTCTTCCTTGGTCAAAAATCCGTTTGTTTCTTTATCATCATAACAGTTCATGTTGTCTTCAAAATATCCATCATAATCCTCATTCACATAATTATTTTGAAAAGGAGTCCTTATTTGTTGTTCCCCCTGATTTCCTTGGTTTCTCTGATTTGCCTGGTTTCCCTGATTTGCCTGGTTTCCCTGATTTGCCAGATTTCCTTGGTTTCCCTGATTTGCCTGGTTTCCCTGATTTGCCTGATTTCCCTGGTTTGCCTGTTCTACTTGAGTAGCCTGATTCCCCTTATTTCTTGGCTCTCTATGCCTAATCTGAGGGATAGTTGGTCTTCTCAGATTTTTGGGTGGGCCATCAGCCTGTTCTTTGGGGTTAGGCCTATTTCCTAGAGCCATTATTTCCATCATCCTCTCCATGCTTCTCATCATTGCTTCAAATCTTTCCTCTGATGTTTTTGATGTTGAAGGTTGTGCTTTATCTTGAGCTTTATTCGTGTCCCTACTAGTATTAGCTTTCATCTTCCCCGAATCCATTAGGTTTACTTCAACCTCTATAGCATTGGTCATCATATCATCCAACGTGGTATATCTTCGTTCTCTTAATAATAAAGAAAAATCACTTTCAAAAGAATCAGCATATTTGAGTTGCGTAGCTCTAGGGGGAGGTTTCACCTCAGCAAGAATTGTATGGTAGACCTTCATGAATCTGGCTTAAAACTCCTACACGATTTCATCGGGTGATCTCTTCATGTTGTTATACTGTGTCAACAACTCAAGGGGATTTTTCTTATCCCCCCATTTTGCAATGAAGCTTGTCTCAAAAGCTTCAAAATTTGCAATACTGGCTGGTGGAAGGGATTTGAACCACTTCCTTACTTCTCCTACAAGACTTTGTGTAAACAGTCTCATCTTCACACTTCAAAATCCACGTCTTCCAAGTCTATGAAATCATTAAACTAGTCTAGATGCTTCTGAGCTGATATGTTACCTTCAGCATCATATAATTTGATCCTTAGGTTGTAATCTTGAGGCAGATCATGTAATTGAGCAAGCAGTACGAGGGGGTCAAATATGGCTACCATAGTTGTTGTGAGGGGTCGGAGTGGTTGTTGGTTTTGAGTGGTGATCACTAAAGGTCTGCTAGATGCGGCTAGAATCAAATCTTAGAATCTCTTTTTATCAAAGATGGTCTCTCTTAAACAAGAATTAGACTTAGTTCTGAATACGATTTGCTCAAATTTTATGTCAAACTTGAGGTCTTCAATGCTATTCACTTCATCCTTGGGTAAAGATAGATATCGGTATAGACACAACATTGGGGTTACTGGATTTTATTTTCTTTTATGCGCGATATTTTCCGAGTCAGACACAGGGATTGCAACTTCTGGGTCTGGGTTGCTCCTGGTGTGGATTTTCTTAGGAGCCAGGATTTCTATCTCACATGGTGTGGTGAAAATGGTCTTTGAGTAACGGAGTCACCAGGGTAAAAATAATCTCATCCAATAAGGTATTTGATCCACTGTCACCCTCAGGGATCAAACTAAAGCTTTAAGTCATTTTCCCAGGGAAGATTTTTCAATTTCATCCCCGGCAGCAGCGCCAGAATGTCAGCACTCTGTAAAATGTTCCTGGCTAATAGAAAAATGACAGAGGTAATTGTTTCAACCTAATTTAGAGATGAAGCACTAGCCTGCTCAACTCAGAGAGGGCTCTCTCGTGTCACTTGATATTTTTTTGGAAATTGGTGGCTAGATTTTAGTTTGTTTTCGGGGGGGTTTAATAAAGTTGTTGGCAAGGAAGGGGACGAACACTCGGGGCTATGGAGTCAAAATTCTGAAAGTGAATGAAAACAATGACCAGCCGGTAGAACTCTCCAGAGGATAAAGGCTAAACTAGGCGATCAGTTTGAGTTATTCTTGACTTTAAATAGGGTGTAGGAAGATAAAGAAAACAAATAACTGCATCAGAGCATTATTGAAATGAATTCTAAATTAGTTAAGAAGAAATACAAATAGTTTAAATTGCTTAAGCCAAGAGCATCACGAGATCAATTCTCGGCCTTTAACTATCCAATTTAAACATAAGAAAGTGTAAATGGAATAACAGATCACAGGAAATACATACGATGAAAGAAGACAAAGCTCATATCACCACTGTTAGAATCTTTTCATAGAGACTTCAAAAGCTTCTACATATATATTCAATTCAGCTTCAGAAAATTACAATAAAGTTCGAAACAACCAAAAGGGTGTTCTTGCACTTCTTCCAACATTAATTCAATCAAATGCCCCAGCATTTATACAATTGATTACAATGGATGAAACCGAAACATTTCAACTTCTAAAACTAATAATAGTAATTTCAACTAACTGTCTCGATATATGAACCGATTTACAATGATTACTCAAAAGACGTTTCAAAACTAAAATAGATTTCTTTGAATGCTCAGCTTCCTTTACGCCATCTGGCTTGTCCTGATATTCTATCGAACTCGTTGGCTTGGTGACACCTGGAGGTCACTTACTGGTCCCAGGAAAACTGCATTTTGTCTTGCCCAGCCGCACGATTTCCTTCCATTGTGACTCGGAAGGAATCTCGTAGTCCATCATCTCCTTAATCAAAATCTCTAGGTCAATGCATGTGGCGTAGGACATAAATGGAAATCCAATCTTCATTGTTTTAAATTGATTCAAAATTTCAAAGTTTGTGGCCAAATACTCTACCAGACTTGGGCCTTTCAGAATTTCCTCCATAGCTTCAAATTTGGAATGGTCCATCCTACAATGAATGAGAAGAGAATTGTAGTCTTCTTGATTGTATAATGAACCTTTTCCATCCCAAAATGGTGGGAGGCCCTTGACAAACAATTGTTCAAACATGTCTTTAAACTCCTGTATATTGTGCTCCATTTGCATAGCTTTGTTCTGGACCGATTTGAACAAGTTGTGCTTGGTGATGATTCTCCTGGCCCAAATGATCAAAGAAGTTATGTCCTTTACCCCAATGTTCTGATTCTTGCAAATCTTGATTCTCCCTTTGGAGTGGAGCCATCGTTTCATCTTTTGTTTTCATCTCTTGTTTCAACTTTTCCAAGGCTTCCTTAAGGTTTTTTATTTCCCCTGTCTGTAGACTCACTTGGGACATGGCTTAGACCAATCCATCAGTGCTCGATCCAGCTTTTTCATTAGCAGGTACAATGACAGCCATATCTGATGTTGCTACTTGCCCCTGTAACCAATTCTCTTTCTCCTTTTCCAGCTGCAACACTTTATATTTTTAGTTTAGCGCTTCTTGTCTGAATGTTTCTTTCTCTTGCTCAAGGACCACCAGCTATGCTGCCTGTGGATGTTCAGTAGGGGAAATATTTATCTTCTTCTTCATACCTTGGATTATCTTGTCTTTCTCATCTAAGGAAGCCTTTACTCCTTAAGGGCCTTCAGACTCCAATCTTTTGACATGTGTCTGCCAGGCTTTGCTAGATTCTTTCTCTTCTTTCAATTGCTCATCTAGTTTGAGTGCATGTGTTGTCAATCTTGAAACTTTCAAACTTAAGCTTAGATAGTCTGAGTATATCATGTCATTGGCATTTCTGTGAAACTTTACTTTATCTGGGGCACCAATATTCTCATAGTGCATCTTGATTTCGGACACTTTATCATCATATTCTATTGCTATATTAAACGTCTTTATTTCTACATATCTCACTGAAAACAGGGATGTCTTGTGCTGAGAGAGCTTCTCTACTTTGGGAAACAGGTCTTGTATCTCACTGTTGGTCATACTTCCTTTTACAGCATATTGGTTCATCAAATCTTCTTTGGATTGATATGTTGCCCCAGGTGTCTTGCTAAATATGTGCTTCTTGTTGTTGAAAACCCTTGTGTTTCTTTCACATTGTGGCGTGCTTCCTGTACCAGCTTCTTTGGTCTTGCTTGCACCTTCCACCATATCCATGCTTGTTTTCTCTTCAGGTTCTTCTTCTTCCAAGTCAACCACTTGAGAGGGTGGTGTAATTTTCATCTTCTTGGGAATATCTTGTTGACTATCAACACCCAGAGCCTCTGAATTGTTCCTCTTATTATAAACACTCAACTCTGGGGCTTTAACAATCAATCTTGGAGAAGCTTTATGTGTCTGGATCTGCTGAGGGGAATACTCTATTGGTTTTATCTGGTCATGCTGCAAAGTGACCTCCATATATGTACATGTTTCCATATTAGCCAGTTTGTCAAATCCGTCAACATGCTCATGCTCATAGGGGCCCAATTTGCTCATCAACCTTCTCTTTGATATGATCTGATGCAGATCATATTTCCTTCCTTGCAATTGTGTAAACCCGAATTCATTGAATTTGGCTTGGATCTGAGGTAAACAGGATTTGTTTTTTACGACAAAGTGTGCAACTCTGAAAGGGAATTTTAGGTTAGATTCCTTGTGTGCTTTCAGAAAGTGTTATGTTTCTGAAATGATCCTTTGTCTGATGAACTCTAAGGAGAAAATTCTGGGAGTCAAAAAGACTAGTAAAATATAAGGTCCTTCTTGATAACCATACACCCATATCACAGTTGATTGTATGAACATTATCCAATCTCCTACTCTGCTCTCTGGATTTGGTTGTAAAAAACTTTTCATTTCTTCCAGAACCCTAGGCAAGTCTGAGGCGAAGATAAGGTTGTACACCCTGGACATGATCTTATTGATGAAAATAAGCATGGTGGTCCTTTTACATTCAGTTGAGATGAAAGTGGTTTCAGGGAATTCAATCTTGTTCAATTCCAGGAACATCCTCAGCAAGTGCGTATAGTATCTGAAGTGTCTCAATGAACTGAAGTTTACTAGCTGTCGATGCATATTATCAGCGATGAATCTGTCAAAACTAATACTGACTGACTGATGAGACTCAGACACAAAAAAGGTTAACAAGAAACCTAACATGACTTCTACTACGAACTTATCGTTATCTAACCCTAAAGTTTGGCTAAGCAGGGAACAAGCCCACTGGACCTCAATAATCATAACACTCACACTGACAGGTAACGACAAACTTTTCGAGTGGTGTTCAGGTTTGACAATGGTTTGCAGAAACAGGGTTTTTACTTCTGGAGGGCATTCTCTATAAATTGTGATCATCTTCTCTTCATCGAAGGTTTTTGATGCTATGGAGGAGGACTCTGATACACTGAGGGTATGTCGGAGTGACGGGCTATCTATTTCACATAAAACCTCTAACCTTAATTTATTCAAAATGACTCTTTCTTCCTGTGAATATTGCTCGACACACCATCTTATGAACTAAGGGAAAGGGAAGAGTACTTCTATGACATAAGGAATAATGGAGGCTTGAGACATTCCAACGAAAGGGATCTGCTTCCCAACATTGTCTAACAAATTCGATATGAACACATAAATGGGCGAGACTGTTATCTTTGTGTCGAAAACATCGGAGTCCCTATCAATTAGGGCTTCTTCTCTAGAGGTGATGTCTTTTTCATTCACGGATAAAATGACAGGATTAGCGGCCATTATGAAAAATACATGTTAAGCGGCGAAGAAAACACGAATCTGGTCCAACTTTTATCTTGAGTTTCGAACAGATGGTTTGCGCCAAAGTTTGAAAGTTTGAATGCTACAAAGTATCATAAAATAATGTCGGGGATTCTCCTTTTATATGCACATACCGACATCGGGGATTGGAGAAAACGGTCTTAGGAAAACTTATTTTTTCCCTGATGTGGCTCTAGGGGTGCCACACGTCCACGAATAAAACCATAGTGGTTTTCCCTGACTTTCCTTCAAGCGATTAATCCTTGCACTACTTCAATCGCCAATACGAGTTTCAGTCGTTGATAAAGATCAACTCTAACATCTACGGTCCATCGTGTCCCAGAAACTTTCGATATCGGAGATTGGAGAAAATGGTCTTAGGAAAAATTCTTTTCGCCCCGATGTAGCTCTAGAGGTGCCACACGTCCACGAACAAAACCATAGTGGTTTTTCCCGGCCCACCTTTGAGAAATTATCTTTCGCGCTGCTTCGTCCTCTGATATGCCTCTCAGTTGTTGATCCGGGCTACTCTTAGATCGACGATCCGCAGAATCCTACCTTTCACGCCTTCGCTATATTTGTCTGCATGCCGCCATATAAGACTTTATCCTCCAAACTATCGCACCTCCACAGCGTTGTGGCTTTTCGCTAAATCTCTGAAACTCAGAGCCTGATCTGAAAATTGTTATGATGATAACACTATGTTCTCCTGGTGATTTTCGGTCATACCTTGAGGATTTTGATGAGTATTCCTTTGAGCACTTGGATTTATTCTATGAAGAATATTATCAAATGTCGTTGTGCTCAGATCTTGATAAGGGTTTGGACGTTGCTTGCCTAAAGCAGGATACTTGTGACAAGGTTGTCCAACTCCCTCTGATTACTTTACCTCGTTATGTCACTAAGGATACAGTTGGGGAACATGTCTCTTGTCTCACGTTTTCTCTAGGGCAAAGCTTTCTATTAGAATTCAAGGGTAGGTTGAATACCTTAAGAAGAAGTTTATTATCTCAGTCTTTCATCTTTCCCTTAAGAAATTGTCAGTCGTCCTCTAGACTCTTGTTCGTCCCTTCTCAAACTTTGGGGATTGATGACGTCCAAGGTAGTCAACCTTCAGACTCTTTGAGTCAGTGTTTTGAGCCTTTGATCTTTCACGATACCTATTTGAGATGGATTGAGAACTTTCTTAGAAGTGTAACTTGGCATAATTTTGTCCCTCCCTCCAGCCTCCATTAGCCAGACTTTACGATTTCCTATGATATGATGCATGCTCTAACTCATGTTATTTTTGTGCTTGACTTGTCATTGTCTTGGTTTATGATGAAGCATAGAGGCAGGTATTATGAGGTATTGCTAGGATGGTTGCACTGGTTATATGACTACACCTAACATTCAACCAACAGGTAAGAAGAGGTAGGTAGGCATTTGCATCCATTGTACATACCATTGCAGATCATTCTAGTATAGTTATAATTGTAGTTACATATTTGCTTTACTCCATTTGTATATATGTATGCTCATAATCATATGTTACACTAGAGATTCTTTTATCATATATGGAAGAGGGGTGATATCACCACCCTAAGGATTATTGATGTTTTTTGTTGAGATTTAGTAGGCACGGGTCATACCAGAGATGTTGAGGTTCTCATGTGCTCTACGGTGAGCACATGTCCCCGAGTTGAAGCCATATGTTATCCCCTATCCTAGCGATAACTGAGGAGATCACTTCTCGAGGCCCACAATTCCTAAACATGGAGTATCGAGAGCCAGACGACTTAAGTGTGGCCCCAGTGGGCCCCTCTTTTCTTCAGTGTAGTCCATGTATCACCAGTAGCAGTGTCCATCACACCAACCTGGTCCTCAAGTAGCGGTGAGTCTTTCTCCATGAGGTAATGAGTCTGGGTATCATGCCATGTATCACTCTGATTTTTGAAGCACTTGAACATGTTGTATTGAATCCTTCTTCATTTCATGATGTTTCTTGAAAATTATGCTCATTTCCTCGTTCATACCTAGAAGAGTGACATGGTGCCCTAGTAAGTTGATTTCCCTTTAGGATGAGTTGTTATTGGGTGGATATGTGAAAAGTCATCGCATGTTCCCTCCATACTCACCACTTTCCATCTTTACTCCTTCCATCTCCCCTATCCTTGTTTGGGCATTCGGATTGGCTACACTAGGAAGGGTTGTACCTTACCTTGTGGGAAGAAGGGGCTAAAGGCCCAGAGGGTAAAATTAGATGGAAAGAGTTAAAATCCAATTTTGAAACCTTCGAGAAGCTTCGCCCAGGGACCCTTGAGAAAGTAGTGAAAATCTTCTCAGTAAGAAAAGGGGACCCACAAGATAACATAAACACTCAATGTACTAGTTGATGGATAGGAGGTCTCATCACGAGCCGACCTATTATGGCCATGGGCATGTAGCGGTATGGCATTACCACCTATCTGATCACCAAACCAGGGTAGTGGCTCTTGGTGGCATAGCCAAGAGAAAGGGGGTCTCATTACGTTCCAGCATTCTCATTTCTGAGAAATGTTTGTGGATAACGTTGTCACCTCTGGTCATCAAGTCAAGACAGTGGCCCTCAACTACTCTCTTGAAGCACAAGAGCAAAAGAAATAAAGCTAAGAATACAAGGCAATGAATGGGTTAGGAAAAAATTGCGTCCATGAAAAGGTGCAACTCACCTTCCACAAAGGCACCCATAGGTAAGACTCTACATTTCCTTGTTATCACATGCACCCCATGCCCAAATATTTGCCCCATGTCACCTCATACACTTACATGACTTGGACTAGATACCACATGGGAAACACCCCAAACTTAAGGGGGGTTATCCCAATAGGACACCCTGAGACCCTCTCCAAACCTAACTTGTCAAATTGCATAACATCTTTGATAATTTGTTTTGGGTTAAAAGAGATTTGATGTACATGTTCAGGTGATTTAATTATTAGATGTGATTTGCATGCTATGATACTTGTGACTTATGAACCCTTAGAGGGTGTACTTGTTGTTTCTACAGGACCTTTCCCGGTGGACAGGTACACATGAAAAAATGATTAGTTAAAACCTTCATAAGGGCTCAAAGCCCACAGATGGATGTTGAAACCCCAGCCAGGGGTAAGAAGAGATTGAAGGTTTGCACTAGATGAAGGAAGGATGTTGCCTTTGGAGGCACTGTGGAGGTTCTAAACCTAAGTTCTCATTCTCCTCCCACCTGAACGTTGGCCTTGGGATGCCTTGGACGTCACATTTGCAGCCATAGACGTCACCTATCAGCTGGGGTTGTTGCCTTGGAGGCAATCATGAGGCCATTGGCACATGTGGGCAAATTTTAGGCCTTTGGAGGCCCAACGTTTCATCTCCTTTTCCCAACATTCCACACTTGAGGCCCAACGTCATCCTAGGAGGGCATGACGTCACCTTTAGAGGCCTAATTAGATGCAAATTGAATTTATTTTGGTAAAAGTGTAATTTTTTAGTAAACTGACCAGGGTGGCCCTGATTTTTGACCTAAAATTAATTAAAGGTCAAATTTTGGTATACAAATACATAAAGTGACATCTATTTTCATAATAACTCATCACACATAAGTGGTGGTCTGAAATTTTCTCCCTCTTTGAGGGTTATTGGCTTAAATAACTAGTGCACACCTCTTAGGAGAGCTTTATGGTGGTGTATTTTGGATTTTTCATGGTGGAATGGTCTTCAACTAGGGTTTGACTTGATTACTCTTGGTGAAGTAAGTGAAAAATCTGCATTTTTATTCATGCTATGAATGTTTGTGGCAAACTTTACTTGTTTCATGTCTAAGATTATGAAATTGCTTGTTTAAACCGTAGGGGAGAAACAACAAATGCTTATTTCTCTCTATAACTATTCTACTAGCTTGATCTTTCCAATTGTACATTTTCTTGAGAATGATTATTAGAACCCTAAAGTGCTAGCTCTCTAGTAATCTCATTCTTGTCACCAACTAAATTTTTCTTTCAAAAAATTTAAGGAGGGTATGCTTAGGCCTGGAAGTGCCTATTCTCTAGAAAAACCTCCCTTGAAAGGGGCAAATGCTTGAGGCCTTGAACTGCCAACATCTCTTGCATTTACTTCTTCCCTTAGCTAAGAATTATCATTATTATACTTCCCAAGTAATATTGTTACTATTATTGACTCCATAAGCCCTAAAAGGCACTGATTTTTACACTCTTGTGGATGAATGAGACCAAACAAATCTTCAACACATCTTCTTGAAACTTTCACTAACACTAACAACCATATTACCACTTCTATAATTGTTGTTACAGCCCTATTTAGCAGCCTTAATCATCATACTAACCCCTAAAACTAACCTAGAAAATTGCATTTTCTTAGGTGCTATCATCCAAAGGTTTTAGTACTCCTTTGTCTAGTGTTCTAGGTGCAAATTTCTGAAGTTGTTTGAGGTTGTTGTTGTTGTTGTAACTACTATTACAACCATCCTTGTAGTCCCCTAACACCCCTCAAACTATCCATAAAACCACTAAACATTTGTACTTAGCAAACTATAATCATTAGATGTTTAAGTAGTTGTCTTATTGCTTTATTATAGTACTTTTCTGAAGTGGTTTCTATTGCTATCATCATCATCATCAATTAACGATGTTATAAGTGTTTGGACAACCATTTAAGTCATTTATTAACTTGCTTTTAATCTTGAAATTGCGAGTGACAAAATACTATCAAATTGCAAAGTCTTTATATCATTCTTGTCATCATAACTTGCAATTTCTAGATACATTGTTGCTACTATAATTTTATCTTTGCTTGTCTTTAGTAGAACATATCTCTATTTTGAAGTCACTAAATTGAAACATCGATATCATTGATTGTTGCTAACGTTAGTTGTTTTATTGGTAAAGGGCAGGTATCATTCACCTTGAATTTCTCCTTAACCCCAAACAATACCAAGTGAATTATTCCTTTGGAGTGACCTAGAGAGAGGGGTGAGTTTTACCTTTGTCTTATCTCCCTTCATCAACCAATTGGGTCTTGGGACGTCTCCCTTGGAGTGAGTTTTTTATCCTCCTAAATAGAAAGAGATATCCTATTGGGGTGACAGTGATAGGACTACCTCCGTGTTACGTCAATCTAGACCTACTTGCCTTTAAGCTTTGGGCAAGTATAGATTGTGCGATAACAGGTTGTACAGACCCATTGTTTTTGTTGTTGGGGTTTCTCCTTTGGTGTAGACTCATTCCTCTGCAGTCATATCCTTCTTTGCTTTTGCTTCTTTCTGGAGCTGGTTCATTCAGGGTTTGATGTATACTCAAAGCCTTGTCTCTTTGTTGCTAAGAAGTTAGTGTCATGTTCAGTTTTTTAGTGCTGGAGTTCGGGGTTTTGTTCCCTCTCTTTCTTTTGGCCATGTGTTTTACGTTTTTGGACCTGATTCTGGGAGGATGTATGCCGCTCTGACCTAGTCTATCCGGTATTTGGGGCTTCTTTGGGGGTTTCATCCGTTGCTTGCTCTCAGTGAGGATTTGGGTTTGCTTCTTGGATCTGCCCTGGTGGTGTTTTTGATAGGGTTTTTTCAGTCCCTCTCTTTGCCATGTTGGGCTTTCTCTCATTTATTGTGATCTTATGTTCTGCACTATATATTTCTTAGACGTTGAATTGTTTTGCCTTGTCCAAGACAGAATGAATTGCTTTGTAGCTAGCCAGATTAAATGCATGACTTCTCATACATTTTTTAAAATGTAAAGTTTATACCTTTTTTTCCCTTGAAAAAAAAAAAAATATATATATATATATATATAAGATTTATAATGGATGGATATCTTCATTATGGACATTGAAGAGACTATATGTAACCATTTTAATGACTTGAAGAGTCTATATGTAACTATGGATATTGAAGAGTCTATATGTAACCATTTTAAAGACTTTTGCTGAATCGTAATAGTTTATGGGCGAGTGAACACATCGGGAATATGACGTTTCAAAACACATGGTCAATCGATATTCGATAAAATTAACATTAATGTTGTAGTAACAAACTATATAACAATAAACTAAATGATCAACACCAGTTGTTGAGATGGCCGAGTTGGTCTAAGGCGCCAGATTAAGGTTCTGGTCCGAAAGGGCGTGGGTTCAAATCCCACTCTCAACAATACAAAGGTTTTGGTGTATTTGAAGATTTTAATTTGAAAACCCACTTCTGAATTTCCAATTATTTATGTAATAAATATTGTTGTCGTCAAGTTTTCGCCCAATGTCGCTTTTAGTGAGGTTCATTCCATTTTCTCACCCTTTGAAAGCAGTTCCATTTTGCTTGCGTTTTCTTAAGGGCATATACTCAGTTTTGTGATTCTCTCTTATGATTCTAAATTCTCGGAATTCTCCTTTTTCAACCAATTCTGATTGCTTATTTTATGAGATCAGTCATCCTTGTGCACTCTATGTAAAGTCAGAACGTTTAATGTTATTTTATGCTCTTTCATGATATCATCTTCATGTTGGTAAGAACATTCATCATATTATATATCATTTCAAAAAGCGTGGTAGTGGAGTAGTTTTAGTGGTTGAGCCATGTGAAGTATAAGCATGGTGGATTAGTTTCAATATAATAAATGAATTTTATAATTGAAATATTTATGTAATTTGTGATTCATTATCAATGAATTATATAAATAGTATAAAATGAAATGAATGGCTCCTTGACTTTCATGAAATGTTTTTCAATACTGGGCTTATGTTAAAGAAAGAGCAAGGGAACAATACTTCTTATAAGCCCAAATGATAGGTTCATAAACAAGGTTGAAACCATATTTTACAGTAGACTTTTGATCATCAAAGTAACTAACTCATTTAAAATCTATAAAAACAACTAACTAAGGAGTTTTCCCTGAACTATATTGTGTGTCAAACTGAATTGTACTCCAGATATAGCTAAGTATGTGTTATGTTTCTATCCAATGCCTTTCATGCCCAGACCAATGGCTTTTATGGGGTTCTTGCATGTATCGGCTAATGACCCGACATGTCAAAGCGAGTATGAGTTAAATACAAACAGCTACCAACTAAATGACAATGCAAAGTAGTGTCTACTTTGGTGAGGTACAAGCAAAAAGTTTAACTCCACACTAAAAGGAAGATGGGGTTGGTTTGCAATCTTCCATGTGAAAGCAACAAAAAGGGTCATGTGTGTATATAAGTTGGAAAGAGAAACTCCTTCTTGGGTTTGCAAAACTTGGAGGCCAAGAAAATAGTACCAGTGTCCTAAGTCTGTCACAGTTCTTCTTAAGGCTAGTTTTCACATGCCAGGTGATAAGTTTGGGATCTCTACTAGTGAGTATAAGGTCATAAACATAAACTACAAGTGTGAGAAGATGGTCGCCTGCTTGCTTGGTATATACACTAGGGTCAAAGAGGCATCCATAAAAGCCAAAGTCAAGAAAGAACCAATCCATTTTTTCATACCAAGCACGAGGAGCTTGCTTGAGACCATAGAGGGATTTTTTGAGGTGATGGACAAGGTAGAAGTCACTCCGAATAAATCTAGGAGGTTGTCCCATATAAATGCATTCTTAGACTAATGAAACTACAAATATCAAATGTTAACAAATTGCACAATTTGATTCTATTAAAGGCATTAAAGAGTACTAAAACCATTTTTACATTAAAAATAATAATTTTATCAATTCAAAACTACAATTTGAACAAAAATTGTTTAGTCTAATTTCAATGATAAAAAAACTGAAGAAGAAAA